>JACGWL010000902.1:0-60975 GCA_034509725.1 Sesamum angolense
CTAGGTTTATAATTACTTAATTTTAAATCACTTGATATCCTAAATCACAAATTAATTACATGAAACGTACGTATAATATATTTATTATATAATTAATTTATATCAGATCAAATCTGAACTAAAATTTCCTCCTTTCACATGTCATGGCTCCACTAATCATGTGTCACTAGGAGAAATATAAATTTTAGCTATGGTTAATTATTATAGAGGATAATTTATATATTGGGTTAAGTGCACTTTACTCCTGTCATATGAGAAATGAATAAATAAACCCCTATGAAAAAAAGAATATTACCACCTTGTGTTTCAAAAAATGAAATAAATTACCCCCTATCAATGGTTTAGATAGAGGTCTAATCTGCTTCATTTTTTAAAATACGGGTAATAATTTGCTATTTTATTTTTAATAATTTTTTTTTGCTCATTTATCATATTACAGTAAGATAAATTGCACTTTTCCCTTTGTTTATCTGCAATATTATAGGGGAATTCCTTGCATTTCTTCAATAACAAAATATTATAAAATGCTTCACATTAAATTAAATTGTCGGCAAATAATAGTTATAAGTGACATAATACGGTAAGAAGTGTAACAAGAAAAATAGAGGAGTTGTATTACTTCCAAGTTGGAGTTTGCTCCCATTTTCTAGTGTGCTGCTTTTACTTGATTTTTTTATTTTTTTTGGCCTACTTGAATTTTATTTACTGTTGTAGTTGTGGTCAAATTGTAGCCCCATGTCTCTTATATTCCATCAATAGCAAGATATACACGCATTGAACGTAGACAATAACATTTATTTTTTTTTTTTTTTTTAAATAGTTATATAAAAATTATAACTATCTTATAAACTTGGATTTTTTGAAAAATATAATTATAAGTTATTTTAAGTAATATAGTAATTATTATATGGTTTATAAGAATCTCAATTTCTTAAGATTTTTGGGCTTTTGTTCCCATTAATCAATTTCTGCTAGCATGGAAGCAAATTTTCTTCATGTATCTTTTCATTTTAGCGTTTTAGTTCATTTAATTGACCAATGAGAACAAATTTAAAATTAAAAAAAATCACGTGCGAGGCACATGCTTTGTTCTCATTTGTGTTTTATTCTGTTTACGCTTCAAAATATTTTTTTACATGACAGTCATTTTTCATCTAATCTATTTTAATATGACAAGTGATCTAACTAATTCTCATTTACATCTTTGTTAGGAAGTTCCTCAATGCAATTAATCCTTTCAGTTTTCATGAATTTTTCTAGTCATTTCGTTATATCATAAGGGTATTTTTAATCTGATAGGAGTCTTATATTATGAGTATAATTATATAGAAAAAGATTAATATTAATAAATAAGTACAATGCGAAAAGTAATTAATATAAATAAATATAAATAATGTGAAAAGTAACTAATGAGAGTAAATAATAAATGTAAAAAGTAATTAATATGGTTAAAAGTAAATTATTTTACATAATTATTCTTAGGAATAATATTATTGTAAGGTTAATTTAGGTAAATCAAAAAATAAAGAAAACCTTTAGGGCAACTCATACTTTTATAGATATATATAGAAAATAAATATATCTCTATGTCACTTTTTAGTACTCTAAATTTTCAAGTCATCAGATTTGATACTTAATAATTTAACTGCTCTTATTCTTTTAGATCAAAATATTGCAATTGTTTTTGCCAAAAATACATTGTCAATGAAAATAGTAATACAATACACTAATTTTCTCCCACTCATAGGGATACCTACTTAATTGACTCTAGTTACAGAATAAAAACTATTATAGTGATTTATGATATTATCAAATTTTTAGCAACTTCTCAGTTAGTTTTAAAGTTGGTCATCGTCAATCACTATAATAGTTTTTATTCCGTAACTAGATTTAATTAAATATCTTATTTATTTGCAGCTTTCCCTGAAAACTTTCATTTTCTAACATCTAATCAAAACTACCAATCCATTTTAAAATGGATAGAGAAAGTATCTTATTTATTTCTGCATGTATATATGTCTCTATGTGTTTATGATTTCTTTTAACATCGTGGTTGAATTGAGGGACTTTGAGATGGTGTCGACGTTTCAATGAAGTCATAATATAAAGATGATAATAATTGGGAGGACTAAAAAACATTTGAACCAAAAGAAGATGAGCAAGAAAGAAGAAATAATTTTAATTCAAGTGATGATGATAAAACTAATGATTGAGTAGTTCTAACATTGAATATTAGAAGTTCATTTGTTGTAATCTCAGAAAATTGATTTGAACATGTTTGTATTTAACTGATTCAAATGATATTGTTCATGTAACCTTATTTCTTTTAATTATTGCATTTATATCATTTCTTATCAATTCATTATAGTTATCTCATTCTTAGTATTTAATTGGTTTTAATTTCTATTGATACAGGATGGTGACTAAAGGATGAGCGGAGGACGGTGGCGCAGGCACAAGTGAGGTGCATGTTTGATGAGAATTAGGAGTTAGTTGGAGATCACTCAGCATGAGTTGAGAAGATTTCAAGTTCTAATCCTAACCTATTGAACAAGTACGTGGTCAGAGTACTTCATCTCTCATTCTTCCAAGATGACCGAACTGACGCAAGTAATAAACTTGGTTTGATTGTTAAACTTATCTGCGAGTTTAGTTTATTTGAGTTGTCGGATTACATTTTGACTTGGTTTGTATTGTTATAGATAGTAAAAGAGATTGTTGGTTCATATTCTGACTTAGTTTTGGTGGTTGTTGATTGTGGATTGTGTAATGACTTAATTTTCGTTGTTGGTTGCTATATGACTTAGTTTCTGTTATTACTGGTTGTTGTTGGTTGTGTAGTTCGAATATAGATATTATTAGATTGTAATTTGGATGTTATAATAAGCAAGATATTAATTTGGATATAAAAATTCAACAATTTGGTAATAGATAAAGAATCTATTAGAGACGGATTAAAGAGGGAAATTCGTAGGGGAGATGAAATTAGAGAAAGAAGTCACCAGTAAAAACTTTGGTCTCTAGAGATGACGTAGCAGATTGCTTTATCCACAAAAATAGAGACGAATATATTAAAAATGATTTGTTATTCCAATAGAATTAGAGTGGATGCAGGGATTTAAAAATTTCCAATGCAGAGACAAAAAATTTCTATCTCTACAATTTAGCCATAGGTCTTCAATTACGTCTACAGAGATGGATTTTTCACTATAATTTTTTAGCAACAAAAATTTAGTTTCATAGATGGATTTTCCTGTTCCTGTTTTCTTGTAGTGATGCCTCCCACTTTGAAAGCACACGTCCTACAATGGATCCAGAGCGACCAACGTACCATGAAGAAATCCACAAACTCCCATGAGGTTGCAGAAATTCAAAGGGGTTCTCTCTTAAACTCGGGTTTTAGATTGGGGATTTGTGGGAAAAGTGTATGTTTTTTAAGGCTAAGTGTCTTATGGATTTTGTTGGGCAAGTCAACATAAAATCCTAGCTACGTGGCAGATGAGATGTTACTTGACGAGGCATTCCAGCCAAACGAATTGGCCGAAAAATTTAACGGATGATCAAAATTGTAATAGAAGGACTAAATCTGTCAAAAAATGACCAAATTTGTGAAGTACAGAACTAAAATTATAAAAAAAATGACTAAATGTGTAAATCAAGAAAATTACAAGACGAAAAGTGCTAATAACCTAAAGTTTCAAGACTAAGAGTATAATTTTGCCTAAACTTTTTATGCAAGCAGAGCATATAGTTTTAGTTCAAGAAAAATAGACTTGTCAAAAAATATTTAGGTAATGACATAGTCAAATTTTATTAATTCATCCCGCATTTGAAATTTTTGTATTGTATATATCATCAATTTTACTTTATTGATATATTTAGTTGATGATTTTGAAATCCTCTGAGTTGTCTCAACCATCAAAAATGGATTTTTTTCCAAGTCTTTCTTTGTCAATATTATATATATCTTGTCTTTATTTTTGTTAAAATTATATGGCCCAAATCGTACAGTTGGCCTAGTCAGTAATATTGCCAGGCTGAGACCACAATCGGACCTTGATCCACTTCTGAACTAACCTAGCTACCCGACCCAACTCATTACCCGGTTTGTGTTCTCTTATAACCTGACTCTTCACCTCTCTTCTACTCTAAGTAGTCAAATCCTAATGTCTATTTCCCAAGTCTCGCGTCTTCTTTCTCTCGCCTCACTTCTCTTCGCCCAACAACGGCGTCTGGTTTTTCCAGACGCCTTAAACCTCCTCGAACCTTTCTTCCGACCGTTCATGAAATCTCCTCTAGTATTTATATCCTCTTCCTTCCTTCAGGACAGATGTACGAAAGTGATAACATCTCCTTCTGTCTCCCTCTCTCCCAAAATCTCTCACACTCTCTTATAGCCTTTGTGCCAGTGCTTTTGTGGCTTCGATTAATCTGAGCCTTTGTGGCTGTGGTTGATCTTGCCTTGAGTGGTCAGATCTATAAAGCCTTTGTGGCCAACCTGTGTGGTTCGATTAGTGGTCTCTAGCAACCGATTGTGACTGTGGCCTTTGTGGCGTTTTGGGCTTGCTATTTTCGGATCTGGCTCTGAGCCTTATCTCGCTGAAACCCTAACTTTTGGTTTCAGCGCTTATTGGATATATTGCTACTGGTTCTTTCTTAATATGTGGTTTCCCCCTTTTTTGTATTAATCCCCGAAGTTGTATTCATCTATCCTCTGTTCTGTAAAGTTGATTAGATTTATTTTTGTTTCTCGTGTGTAACTTCTGGGGATCGATACTCAACAGTGGTATCAGAGCCTGGGTTAAGGCTCAGGCTTACGCGCGCATACGGTAATATCATCTCTATCATCTACCGCTTTCGGTTTATGACTTTTCTGTATATATATTTCTGTCCATTGTCCCAGACCTTACTTGCTGATTTCCTCACCTGGCCGGGTCCCGTGAGACCATCGGGTATCTGGTTTTGGGGGGTCAGTTAAGTTCCCTTTATTTGTTGTGTGTTTTTTCCTGAAATTTGTGAATTTCTAATTTCCTGTCTGCATTATGATAATCATGCTATTTCTGTGACTCTGTCTCTTGATCTGTGATACTTTAAGTGATACTTTTTTTTAAATTTCTGATAGTATTATATCTCTGAAATATTCTGTAAATTGTTTTTTAAACGGCTGGTTATAACCTTCAACCTTTTGACGGAAAAATTGATTTTTCTTTTTGGCAACAAAAAGTGAAAGGTATTTTGATTCAACAAAAAGTTTTCAAAGCTATTGATGGTAAATATGCTGATAATATTTCTGATGACAAAAAACTTGAAAATGATGAATATGCTTACTCCTCTGTTATTCTCAACTTATCTGATTCTGTGATTAGAAAAGTAGGAAAACAAGAATCTGCAAAAGAACTTTGGAAAAAAACTTGAAGAACTCTATACAGAAACCTCTTTACCTAGTAAGCTATTTTTGCTTGAAAAAATTTCAGATATAAACTTGACCTATCTAAAAACATTGATGAAAACATTGATAATTTCACTAAGTTAATTCAAGACATTAAGCTAACTGGAGTTAGAAATATTGATGATTACTCGCCTATTGTTCTTTTAAATGCTATACCTGAAACATATGGAGATGTAAAAGCAGCTATTAAATATGGTAGAGATAATGTTAACCTTGAAACTGTTGTTAGTGGCCTAAAGAGTAAGGAAATGGACTTAAAGACTAATAAGCCTAGTCAAAATCAAAATGAAGTGAATTTTGTTAGGGGAAGAACAAAAACAGAAACTCGAACTATAAATATAGGAGACACAGTAAAAGTAGAAGTAGGAGTAGAGGAAGGAGTAACTCAAGGTCTAAATACAGAATGATAAGCACAATAGTGATAGGAACAATGATGAAAAACAAAAAGAGAAAAGATGTTATAATTGTGGTGGTTGAGGACATTTTATTAAAGACTGCAGGAAACCAAAGAAAAATGATTAAAAAGAAACTGCTAATATTGCTGACTCTGATGAAGTTTACATGATCTGTGATGTTAATTCTGTTTCATCTTCTTTAAATATAAACGAATGGTTGGTTGATTATGGATGTACTTATCATATGACTCCCTTCAGAGAAATTTTGACAAATTACAAATTTGAAAAACTTGGTTCTGTTTCTATGGAAAATGAAAAAGTATGTGATGTCCATGGTTTTGGTGACGTGTGTCTGATCTTTGACAATGGTTTTAAATTAACACTACAAAATGTTAGACATATCCCTGATTTAGCTCATAACCTGATTTCTTGTTCTGCCCTCGAGGAAGAGGGGCTTGAAGGAAAATGGGGGAAGGGTGTTATGAAAATTATGAAGGGATCTCTTACTGTGTTTAAAGCTGAAAAAAAATGAAACTTATATGTTTGTTCTGTGAAGTATGAGTGTCATATTGTATCTGTTTAAAAAATTAATACATCTTATTTATGGCATAAACGGCTTGGTCACATCAGCATGAAAGGTCTTGAGTTCTTGCATAAAAATGGGATTCTAAAAGAAAAACCTGATGATTTTGATTTCTGTGATGACTGTCTGTTAGGAAAACAACACAAAGTACATTTTCTTTCATCACCCTCCCCAAAACCCACTTCTTCTGTTTGCATTTTAGATTATGTGCATGCTGATGTTTGGGGACCTGCCAATATTGAAACCCATGGTGGAAATAGATATTTTCTGTCTATTATTGATAATTTTTCCAGAAAAGTCTTTGTTTTTTTAATGAAACACAAATCAGAAGTATTTGAAAAATTTAGGTTAAAATGCATAAAACCCCCCGTGTTTTAAAAAGTCGGCGACAAACCACCTTCTGTTTTAAAAATAGGTTAAAACCCCCCTTGTATTTTTTAAACGTAACTCAATGGCCCTTCTCCGTTAAATTTAACTAACGGCGTTAATTTTTTTTATAAAATAACAGTTATACCCTTTCTTAAATATATTGTTTCTTATTTTAATGACCGTTGGATCTTTCTTGATCAAATATTGATCGTTAGATCTAATCAATTAATCACAACCGTTAGATTTAAAAAAAACAAAAGGTCTAGATTCAATAAATTATTTAACTTATATTATATATAAATAATTTAAAATTAAAAATATATTATTATTATATATTAAAAAAACCCCGACCCGACCCCACCCCCCCCCTACCACCGTTGCGCCCCCCACCAAAAACCTGACGGCGGCGGTAATATTCAAATTATCGTATCTCCGCAAATACTTTACCAAAATGAGTGAGGTCGATCTTGTTAGAATCGTCTTGAAGAGACGAGTCTGATGGTGGTATTTTGAGATCGAGATTCGTCCGGACGGAGACGAATTGACGGCAAACAGGTTCAGCAGTCGTGGCTTGAGCTCAGTCTCTCCAGTTGACGAAAACTAAAATTGAAGGTATAGAAATGTTCCTCTTGAAGAGAGGATTCGAATGGTACCACTGAAGGTCAGTAACTCATCGGGACGGCGCCGGAAACTTAGAGAGAAGTTTTCGGTGAAAGAGGGGGCGAAAATGCATTTTTAGCTTAATTATAATTAACTTAATTATTAATTATAGTTTGTTTTATTTTTTTAATTAAATTAATTATTAGATATTTAATTATAATTTTGTTTGATATATAATTATAATAATTAAATATATATTTTAGTTAATTAAAAATAATTTTACATTAACAATTATAATTTTTAAGTTTAATTTAATTTAATATATGAATTTTAAATTATAAAATTTCAAAAATTTATATAATTTTTTTCGTATTTTTTAATAATATATTTAAAAAAAAATTAATATATAAAATAAAAATAATCACTCAAAATAATTAAAAAAGTATACATATGAAGTATATAAATACCATGAGGGTATTTTAGTAAAGAACATTGAAAAATAAGGTAAAAAATAGTTAAAAATCATCCCCAAACGCACAAAGAGCGAGTGTAATGCACCTTCCGTTAATTATTAACGAAATGGGTGTTTTTGCTGAGTTTACAAAACACGGGGGGGGGGGGGTAGCCTATTTCAAAAATACAGGGGGGTTTTTGCTTTTTCAACAAAACACAAGGGGGTAAAATGCATTTTAGCCAAAAATTTAGAAATTGGAAAACTTTGGTTGAAAATCAAACTGGCCAGAAACTTAAAGCTTTAAGAACTGACAATTGGTTGGAATTTTGCAACCAAAATTTTTCTGATCTATGCAAAGAGTTTGGAATCAAAAGACATAAGACTACTCCCTACACTCCCCAACAAAATGGTGTTGCTGAACAAATGAACAGAACTCTTCTAAATAAAGTAAGATGCTTATTGATTAGTTATGGCTTGCCTAAAATTTTTATTAACTGCTGCTTATCTGATTAATAGATCCCCTTCTGTGCATTTGTCTGGAAAAATTCCTGAATGTATTTGGACAAATTCTGATGTAAATCTTTCTTCTCTACGCATTTTTGGATGCTCTGCTTTTACTTTAACCCATGTTGATAAACTTGATCTCCGATCCAAAAAATGTATTTTTATTGGTTATCCTGATGGAGTAAAAGGCAATAGGCTCTGGCTCAGAAGCCAACTAGGTTTTAAAGTTTTAATAAGTAGGGATGTTATTTTTAATGAATCTGAATTTCCATGCTTATCTAAATCCGCTAGGAAAATTGAGGAATATATACATAGAAAGCACGTTTAACAAGGTGGAGGAACCAATAGAGGATAACCAACAGGGGAAGAAAATAGAGAAGAAACAGAAATAGAAAATGAAAATTTAGAAACTGATAATAATAATAATATGAATCAGTACCTTCTGGCTAGGGACAGAGAACGTAGAGAACCTAGGATCCCTGCTAAGCTTAGAGATTTTCACTTAGCTCTAACTACTAAAAGTTTTGAAAAACCAACTACCTATGATGAAGCTCTAAAAACTCCTGAATCAAAGAATTGGTTATTAGCTATGGAGGAAGAAATGAAGTCCTTGCATGATAATAAAACCTGGATACTTGTCCCTAAACCAAAAGATGTTTCTATTGTTGATTGCAAATGGATTTTCAAACTTAAATAAGAAAACAATTCTTCTCGTTTTAAAGCAAGGTTGGTAGCTAGAGGCTTTACCCAAAAAGAAGGTGTTGATTATACTGAAATTTTCTCTCCTATTGTGAAATATACTACTGTACGTATTATTCTTGCTTTAGTTGCACATTTTGATTGGGAACTAAAACAAATGGATGTTAAAACAACTTTTCTACATGGAGACCTACATGAACAAATCTACATGAACCAACCTTGTGGTTTTGTTGATAAGAAAACCCAGATCATGTGTGTTTGCTGAAAAAATCTCTTTATGGCTTGAAACAATCTCCTAGACAATGGAATAAGAAATTTGATTCTTTCATGCATTCTTTAAGTTTCTCAAAAAGTTCTTATGATCCCTGTCTGTATTTTAAATATGACAATGACATACCCATTTTTCTTGTTCTCTATGTGGATGACATGTTAATAGCCAGTCCCAGTGTAACTCTGATTGCTGATTTACAAAACAGTTTATGTAAAAACTTTGAAATGAAAAACCTTGGGAATGCCAAGGAAATTTTAGGCATGACTATTGATAGAGATAGAAAAAAATTTACTATTTTTCTAAACCAAAAATCTTATGTAAAACCTGTGCTTGAAAAATTTTCCATGACAAACTCAAAATCTGCTTCTGTGCCCTTGGCTGCTCATTTTCAACTATGCAAAGATCAGTTCCCAAAAATAGATTCCGAAAAAGCAAAAATGGAAAAAATCCCCTACTCGAATGCCATTGGATCTGTCATGTATCATATGGTTAGTACCAGACCCGATATTACTTATGCTGTAAGTTGTTTAAGTAGATTTATGTCTAATCCAGGAACCACTAATTGGGAGGCTCTTAAATGGCTCTTACGATATTTAAATGGTTCAAACAATTCTGGAATTAAATTCTCCAAATGTTCTGAAGGTGTTAAACTAATGGGATATGTAGATTCTAACTATGCAAATGATAGAGACAATAGAAGGTCTACTACTTCCTATGTGTTTACTTTATGTGGTGCCTGCATTAGCTCGAAATCTCAACTACAAAATATTGTTGCTCTATCTACTACTGAGGCTGAGTATATTGCTATAACTGAAGCTTTTAAAGAAGCACTTTGGCTCGAAGGATTATTAAAAGAAATTGGTTTTCTAAAGCAAAAGGTTACTATTTTTTCTGATAGTCAATCTAGAATTCAGTTGTGTAAAAACCCAGTTTTTCATGACAGGACCAAGCATATTGATGTTAGATATCATTTTATAAGAGATATTGTCAGAAATGGAACTGTTAATCTTGAGAAAATTAGATCAGAAGAAAACCCAGCTGATATGGGTACCAAGTATCTTCCTGTCGATAAATTCAATAACCATCTTAACGTTCTTAACCTTAGTTAATTTTTTCTTTTGCATATACCTTTCATGTTTTCTCTTTTGCAGGTTTCTCTGTTGGGCCCCGGCGTTAATAAGCTGTGATGATCACCTAGATCCGCCACCTTTGGATTTGGTCCAAGGTGGAGATTGTTAAAATTATATGGCCCAAATCCTACCGTTGACCTAGTCACTAATCTTGGCAGGTTGAGACCACAATCGGGCCTTGATCCACTTCTGACCTAACCCGGTTACCCGACACAACTCATTACCCGATTTGTGTTCTCTTATAACCTGACTCTTCACCTCTCTTCTACTCTAAGCAGTCAAACCCTAATCTCTATTTCCCAAGTCTCGCGTCTTCTCTCTCTCACCTCACTTCTCTTCGCCTAACAAAACCAGACGCCTTAAACCTCCTCGAACCTTTCTTCAGACCGTTCATGAAAATCTCCTCTTGTATTTATATCCTCTTCCTTCCTTCAGGACAGATATACCAAAATGATAACATCTCCTTCTGTCTCCCTCTCTCCCAAAATCTCTCACACTCTCTTATAGCCTTTGTGGCTGTGGTTGATCTTACCTTGAGTGATCAGATCTATAAAGCCTTTGTGGCCAACCTGTGTGGTTCGATTAGTGGTCTCTAGCAACCGATTGCGACTGTGGCCTTTGTGGCGTTTTGGGCTTGCTATTTTCGGATCTGGCTCTGAGCCTTATCTCGCTGAAACCCTAACTTTTGGTTTCAGCGCTTATTGGATATATTGCTACTGGTTATTTCTTAATCTATGGTTCCCCTTTTTTGTATTAATCCCCGAAGTTGTATTCATCTATCCTCTGTTCTGTAATAGTTGATTAGATTTATTTTTGTTTCTCGTGTGTAACTTCTGGGGATCGATCCTCAACAATTTTTATCCAACTTTTTGAATTAATTGAGATTATCATTCTTCATATTTACTTTATACTTCACAATTGTTATGAGTGTACAAATTGAAATATTTATGAGTTTTTCTTTAGGGACGTAAGTCCTTTATCATGAGAATGAAGATTGCAAGTTTAAGGCTACTTTTATTTTCTAATTACATGTTATTATTTTTTTTATTTTTTTCAATGTTCCTAATTACTTATTGAATATAAAAAAAATTAAATTCATTATGTTTTATTAGGAATCGAGGCATGAGGATTTCAAGCTTTTGGAATGAAAAAAAATTAATTTACAAATAATTTATTTCAAATTAATGGTGGAGTCAACTAAAGAAGAAAAAAATATATCTCTATGATTAAAAATGTCTAACATTCTTAATCTCCATATATTTATATTACATTCCCCATTTATTTCGACAGATATTATTTGAGAATCATATATTGATTATTACTTTATTTTTTAGGTTTTTCATTAATTTTGAAAATTATCGAGAGCTTTTCTCCTTCAATAAAAAAGTAATACTTTATTTATTCATAAGAGTAAAATAAAGAATGTCTCAAACATGTTTATGTTTACGTAACGAGAAATAACAAGTAAATTACATGATATAAAATTTATACATACAGTACAAATATATTACACTCAAATAAAAATTATGCACGTAGGGACTACGTGCCATCATTGCTAGTATTAAAAAATTTAAATAATTTAATATTATACTAAAATAATTTTAGTATATCATTATTAATTAGTAAAAACATTCATCAAACAAGAAAAAAATTGATAAAGATAAATTCATCGGACGATATTGTGCATTTATTCTAAATTATTCAGGTTAAATACAATAACAATTACTATCAACGATCGACGACGTAGTAGTTAGTCCAGCGATTTTGTTATCTTTTTCTCAAAAATTATGTATCGGTATTATCAGCAGGAGGAAAAAAATAATTGGAGGAAAATTATATATGGATAATAGAATAAATAAAAATAATGTGTAATTTTTTGTCTTTTGGGCCTTATACTTTCAATTTCCACCTAATTTTGGACAGACGGACAGATACTAAATTGAAAATCCATTTTTCTTAGACATCCAATGTAAACTAAACATCAGACTTTTTCTTATCCATCCATTTTTACATCTATTTTTCTTATATATTTAGTTTTCACCCAGACCAAACAAACCCTTAGACCTCATATACTTTGTGTGATGGGATAAAGTGGTATAAATTAGTGAATGATAAAATTTGGGATATATAGTGATAGGACTATATAATATTTTGTTTACTTTATCAGATGGAGTATTGAATTAATGTATGTTAATTTTATCTTAAATTTACTAACGTGCCATTAATTTGAAAAAATATAATGAAATATCAACTTAGCTCTTAACAAGACAAAATGGTCATTGGAAAAAAAAATACTTTTATAATTTTCTTTTTAAATTAGCAGTTTTAAATTTTAATTATTATTTTTTTAATTAAATTTTCAAAACACCCAAAGTAAAAATAAAATTGAGGGTAAATTAGGCCTTCAAAAAAAATATTTTGGGCCTGTGGTTTTGTGGATAGTTAATCCCACCTCATTCGACTCATTTGGTGGGATTACTATCAAACATTTATCCTTCTTAAAATTGGGTTTAGTCTTATTATTTTGGGCTACCTTTTGAAAAGTTAACAAGCTATTAAATTAGATTCGGTGAACATCTAACCAAACCAACTAATTAAACATGGCCTTAGAATTTCTTTCTTGTTCACAATGTGAAGGTATAATATTTACGGCAATATCGCGAAAATCAGGTCGGCTCAGGACATTGCATATCAAGTTGCTCAATTCATTTTAAACATGAATAGAAGCTAGATAAAACCAGTTATTATAATCAAGCCCAGTGGTTGGGGGCGTCAATGGGTATGGTAAGACTCTATTCAGGTATGTAGACTAATTTAAAGACTCATACCCAAATCCAATAAATATTATTTGATCCAGACCCAGACCAAATCAAAATTCATTAAAAATGTATAGATTGGATTGGGGTTGGGTCTTTATACCTATAGGTCTATATACGCAATTTGGACCCAAAAGATATGTTTATTTTGCGCCCCCCCCCCCCCCCCCCTCCTCAGTTCAATTGGATTATTATTTTTCAATTAATTCACATTCATGTGAACAAATCCAAAAAATTTAAGACATCATAACATTATTTATCATGTAATTATTTAACCATATACATTTCTTAGTTAATAAATGATTAAATAAATAGTTATGCAAATATATTATCATGCTAGGTATATTTTTCAACATCTTGATAGGCAATAATGATTGCTTGAAGACGTGAAGTAATAAAGTTGAATTTTAAAGTTTTATAATATTAAATTCAATTGCTATTAAATTTGTAGATTTAATAGTTTTATTAGATTATTTTATAAATGGTATAATAAATGATATAATATTTAAAAACTCTATCACAAAAGAGTTATTTGTGAATTGATCTCAATAATTCTGAATTTTTTGATAGATTATGAGTAAAAATGAAAAATAAAAAGAACGAAATTTAGTTTAATTTAAATTTATTTAGTCTTTTTTTTAATTACTATGTCTTAAATAAAATATCAAATATTATCCAACAACATTATGAAGAAAAAAAATAGGGTCTAGGCTCTACCCAAATCTAAAAATCGGGTCCAAAACAATGGTATTGGATCTAGAGATCCATTAGGTCTTAAGGGGGTTGAGTAGGGTTTAAGTATTCTTTAATGGAATGGTCTTTTATGAGTATGAATTTAAAGACATGATTCTTTGTGTTGGGAAATTGATTCAATTTATGGGAGCGAAGTGAGAAATCCCTCTTTTTGCTCTAATTTATTTCAATATTTGTTTTCCCATTTTTCCCTAAAAGTGGTCCCAAGCTGAAAAGCCCACCAATTTTTTTCTCCAATCATAAATACTTAATAGCTAAGTGTTGGGTACTTGTCCCATATCGTTAAATTATAGATGAAAAATTGGATGAGGACGAAAAGTGCTTATATTTCGTAAATTATGGCACTAAAAGTGCTAATTCCGCAACGAACTAAACCAAACATAAAACGGTCCTAACTTATGGGACCAAAAATTTTATTTTCCCAACAATTTTTCATTGGCCAGGCATATGTAAGTTGCAGAGATTACGAAGAATGTGCAGGAGTTCTCGATGAATGGTGCAGATGTACAACTTCTGAATCGTACATATCAACTTCTTCCTAAATCAATTAGCATCTAGTCTTAATGCGTAAACATGGCGTTTAACACAAGAAAGTCATGTATCAAGGCAAAAAGCTGTGGAGTTGGACTCACAAGAGATATGTGAAGAATATTCCAGTATTTGATGGTAGTGCATTGAGGTCAGATTCATTGTTAGAGCAGATGAACACTACAAAATATGCATCTCATGCTCTATGGCATCCAACAATTACAGTTGTGGAGATTAGAATTATATGGATGGCCGCAGTTTGCGTCTCTATCAGATGACCTTCAGCATCTTACTACTCTTTTACAGTTTAGAATATGCAATTTTGGGATGGAAGCTCTGCCTGAATGGATTGGGAACTTGGCATCTTTGGAATGGTTAAGTCTTGACAGATGTAAGAAGCTAAAGCAGCTGCCCTCTACGGAAACCCTCCAATGCCTTACCAAATTAACACGTTTAACTATTAATGAATGTCCGGAGTTAAGGGAGAGATGCAAACCACATGAAAGCGAGTGGCACAAGATTTCACATATCCGAATAATCTATACAGAAGGTATGATGATAATCACCAGCACCACCATTTTAAATCATCATCATCATGATATGTATATGTATATGTATATGTATATATTCATTTTTCGTTCGTAATTTGTTTGTCATCATATTGCAGATGAAGAGTTGCTACACTACTACTAGTAGGTTGGATTTCTCTTATCTCGGAGGTACAAGTAACTGCTGCAGAAATCTTATTAGGGAGGTATTTTAATTTTTTTTTCATAGAGGATAATTTATATATTGGGTTAAGTGCACTTTACTCCTGTCATATGAGAAATGAACAAATAAACCCCTATGAAAAAAGAATATTACCACCTTGTGTTTAAAAAATGAAATAAATTACCCCCTATCAATGGTTTAGATAAAGGTCTAATTTGCTTCATTTTTTAAAATACGGGTAATAATTTGCTATTTTATTTTTAACAATTTTTTTTTTGCTCATTTATCATATTACAGTAAGGTAAATTGCACTTTTCCCTTTGTTTATTGCAATATTATAGGGGAATTCCTTGCATTTTTGCCAATAACAAAATATTATAAAATGCTTCACATTAAATTAAACTGTTGGCAAATAATAGTTATAAGTGACATAATATAGTAAGAAGTGTAACAAGGAAAATAGAGGAGTAGTATTACTTCCAAGTTGGAGTTTGCTCCCATTTTCTGGTGTGCTGCTTTTACTTGATTTTTTTTATTATTTTTGGCCTACTTGTATTTTATTTACTGTTGTACTTGTGGTCAAATTGTAGCCCCATGTCTCTTATATTCCATCAATAGCAAGATATACATGCGTTGAAAGTAGACATTAACATTTATTTTTGTTTTTTTTTTAAAAATAGTTATAATAAAAATTATAACTATCTTATAAACTTTGGATTATTTTGAAAAATATAATTACTAATAGTTATTTAAGTACTAATAAAGTAATTATTGTATGGTTTATAAGAATCTCAATTTCTTAAGATTTTTGGGCTTTTGTTCCCATCAATCAATTTCTGCTAGCATGGAAGCAATTTTTCTTCATGTATCTTTTGCATTTTAGCATTTTAGTTCATTTAATTGACCAATGAGAACAAAATTTAAAATTAAAAAAAGCACGTGCGAGGCACATGCTTTGTTCTCATTTGTGTTTATTCTGTTTTAAGCTTCAAAATATTTGTTTTACATGACTGTTTGTGTAATTAATTTCATTTTTCATCTAATCTATTTTAATATGACAAGTGATCTAACTAATTCTCATTTACATCTTTGTTAGGAAGTTCCTCAATGCATTTAATCCTTTCAGTTTTCATGAATTTTTCTAGTCATTTCGTTATATCATAAGGGTATTTTTAATCTAATAGGCGTCTTATATTATCAGTATAATTATATAGAAAAAGATTAATATTAATAAATAAGTACAATGTGAAAAGTAATTAATATAAATAAATATAAATAATGTGAAAAGTAACTAATGAGAGTAAATAATAAATGTAAAAAGTAATTAATATGGTTAAAAGTAAATTATTTTACATAATTATCCTTAGGAATAATATTATTGTAAGGTTAATTTAGGTAAATCAAAAAATAAAGAAAACCTTTAGGGCAACTCATACTTTTATAGATATATATAGAAAATAAATATATATCTATGTCACTTTTTAGTACTCTAAATTTTCAAGTCATCAGACTTGATACTTAATATTTTAACTTCTCTTATTCTTTTAGATCAAAATATTGCAATTGTTTTTGCCAAAAATACATTGTCAATGAAAATAGTAATACAATACACTATTTTTTCTCCCACTCATAGGAATACCTACTAGTTGACTCTAGTTACAGAATAAAAAACTATTATAGTGATTTATGATATTATCAAATTTTTAGCAACTTCTCAATTACTTTTAAAGTTGGTCATCGTCAATCACTATAATAGTTTTTATTCCGTAACTAGATTTAATTAAATATCTTATTTATTTGCAGCTTTCCCTGAAAACTTTCATTTTCTAACATCTAATCAAAACTACCAATCCATTTTAAAATGGATAGAGAAAGTATCTTATTTATTTCTGCATGTATATATGTCTCTATGTGTTTATGATTTCTTTTGACATCGTGGTTGAATTGAGGGACTTTGAGATGGTGTCGTTTCAATGAAGTCATAATATAAGATGAACATAATTGGGAGGACTAAAAAACATTTGAACCAAAAGAAGATGAGCAAGAAAGAAGAATATAATTTTAATTCAAGTGATGATGATAAGAAAACTAATGATTGAGTAGTTCTAACATTGAATATTAGAAGTTCATTTGTTGTAATCTCAGAAAATTGATTTGAACATGTTTGTATTTAACTGATTCAAATGATATTGTTCATGTAACCTTATTTCTTTTAATTATTGCATTTATATCATTTCTTATCAATTCATTATAGTTATCTCATTCTTAGTATTTAATTGGTTTTAATTTCTATTGATACAGGATGGTGACTAAAGGATGAGCGGAGACGGTCGCGCAGGCACAGGTGAGGTGCATGTTTGCGCCTTTGGGATGAGAATTAGGGTTAGTTGGAGATCACTCAGCATGAGTTGAGAAGATTTCAAGTTCTAATCCTAACCTATTGAACAAGTGCGTGGTCAGAGTACTTCATCTCACATTCTTCCAAGATGACCGAACTGTCGCAAGTAATAAACTTGGTTTGAATGTTAAACTTATCTGCGAGTTTAGTTTATTTGAGTTGTCGAATTACATTTTGACTTGGTTTGTATTGTTATAGATAGTAAAAGAGATTGTTGGTTCATATTATGACTTAGTTTTGATGGTTGTTGATTGTGGATTGTGTAATGACTTAATTTTCGTTGTTGGTTGCTATATGACTTAGTTTATGTTATTACTGGTTGTTGTTGGTTGTGGAGTTCGAATATTGATATTATTTGATTGTAATTTGGATGTTATAATTAGTAAGACATTAATTTGGATATAAAAATTCAACAATTTGGTAATAGATAAAGAATCTATTAGAGACGGATTAAAGAGGGAAATTCGTAGGGAGATGAAATTAGAGAAAGAAGTTACTAGTAAAAACTTTGGTCTCTAGAGATGGTGTAGTAGATTACTTTATCCAAGAAATAGAGACGGATATATCTAAAAAATGATTTGTTATTCTCAGTAGAATTAGAGTGGATGCAGGGACTTAAAAATTTCTAATGCAGAGACGGAAAATTTCTATCTCTACAATTTAGCCACGGGTCTTCAATTACGTCTGTGGAGATGGATTTTTCACTGTAATTTTTTAGCAACGAAAATTTAGTTTCATAGATGGATTTTCTAGTTCCTGTTTTCTTGTAGTGATGCCTCCCACTTTGAAAGCATACGTCCTACGATTGATCCAGAGCGACCAACATACCATGAAGAAATCCACAAACTCGCATGAAGTTACAGAAATTCAAAGGGGTTCTCTCTTAAACTCGGGTTTTAGATTGGGGATTTGTGGGAAAAGTGTATATTTTTTAAAGGCTAAGTGTCTTATGGATTTTGTTGGGCAAGTCAACATAAAATTCTAGCTACGTGGCAAATGAGATGTTACTTGACGAGGCGTTCCAGCCAAACGAATTGGCCGATAAATTTAACGGGGGATCAAAATTGTAATAGCAGGACTAAATCTGCCAAAAAATGACCAAATTTGTGAAGTACAGAACTACAATTGTAAAAAAAAATGACTACATGTGCAAATCAAGAAAGTTACAAAACGAAAAGTGCTAATAACATAAAGTTACAGGACTAAGAATATAATTTTGCCTAAACTTTTTATACAAGTAGAGCATATAGTTTTAGTACAAGAAAAATAGATTTGTCGAAAAATATTTAGGTAATGACATAGTAAAATTTTATTAATTCATCCCGCATTTGAAATTTTTGTATTCTATGTATCATCAATTTTACTTTATTGATATATTTAGTTGGTGATTTTGAAATCCTCTGGGTTGTCTCAACCATCAATATGGATTTTTTCCCAAGTCTTTCTTTGTCAATATTATATATGTCCTTTCTTTATTTCTATCCAACTTTTTGAATTAATTGAGATTATCATTCTTTCATATTTACTTTATACTTCACAAGTGTTATGAGTGTACAAATTGAAATATTTATGAGTTTTTCTCTAGGAACGTAAGTCCTTTATCATGAGAATGAAGATTGCAAGTTTAAGGCTACTTTTATTTTTTAATTACATGTTATTATCTTTTTTATATTTTTCATTGTTCCTAATTACTTAATGAATATAAAAAAATTAAATTCATTATGTTTAATAAGGAATAAAGGCATGAGGATTTCAAGATTTTGGAATGAAAAAAAATTAATTTACAAATAATTTATTTCAATTTAACGGTGGAGTCAAATAAAGAAGAAAAAATATATATTTCTCTATGATTAAAAATGTCTAACATTCTTAACCTCCATACATTTATATTACATTCCCCATTTATATTCTACAAATATTATTTGAGAATCATATATTGATTATTACTTTATTTTTTAGGTTTTTCATTAATTTATTGAAAATTACGGAGAGATTTTCTCCTTCAATAAAAAAGTAATACTTTATTTATTCATAAGAGTAAAATAAAAATTGTTTCAAACATGCATGTTTATGTTTATGTATCGAGAAATAACAAGAAAATTACATGATATAAAATTTATACATACAATACAAATATATTACACTCAAATAAAAATTATGCACGTAGGGACTGCGTGCTACCATTGCTAGTTTTAAAAAAATAAATAAGTTAATATTATACTAAAATAATTATAGTATATCCATATTAATTAGTAAAAATATTCATCAAACAAAAAAGATTGATTAAGATAACTTCATCCGACGATATTGTGCATTTATTCTTAACTATTCAGGTCAAATACAATAAAATAACTATCACTAATCGACGACGTAGTAATTACTTCGACGATTTTTATCTATTCTCAAAATTATGTACCAGTATTATTAGCCGGAGGAAAAAAAATAATTGGAGGAAAATTATATACATGAATAATAGAATAAAAAAATTAATGTGTAATTTTTGGTCTTTTGAGTCTTATATTTCAATTTTCCGCCTAATTTTGGACGGACGGACAGATACTAAATTGAAAATCCATTTTTCTTAAAGATCCTATGTATACTAAACATCAGACTTTTCTTATCCATCCATTTTTACATCTATTTTTCTTATATATTTAGTTTTCATCCAGATCAAACAAATTCTAGGCCTCATTTACTTTGTGTGATGGAATAAAGTGGTATAAATTAGTGAATGAAAAATTTTGGAATATGTAGTGATAGGACTATATAATATTTTGTTTACATTATCAGATAAAGTATTGAATTAATGTGTCATAATTTTGTCTTAAATTTACTAACGTGCCATCAATATGAAAAATATAATAAAATATCAACTTACCTCTTAACAAGACAAAATGGTCATTGGGAAAAAAAATACTTTTATATTTTTCTTTTTCAATTAGCAATTTTGGATTTTAATTATTATTTATTTAATTAAGTTTTCAAAACACCCAAAGTAAAAATAAAATTAAGGATAAATTAGGCATTCAAAAAAAAAATTTGGGCCTGTGGATTTTGTGGGATAGTTAATCCCACCTAATTCGACTCATTTGGTGGGATTACTATCAAACATTTATCCGTCTTAAAATCGGGCTTAATCTTGTTATTTTGTGCTGACTTTTTGAAAAGTAAACAAGCTACTAAATTGAATTGGATGAATATCTAACCCAAACCAACTAAGTAAACATGGGCGTTAGAGTTTCTTTCTTGTTCGCAATGTGAAGCTATAATATTTATGGCAATATCATGAAAATCAGATCAGCTCAGGACATTGCATATCAAGTTGCTCAATTCATAGTAACATGAATAGCAGCTAGATAAAACCAGTTATTATGACCAAGTCCACTGGTTAGGGGTGTCAATGTGTAGGGTAAAACTCTATTCAAGTTTGTATACTAATTAAAAGACTGATACTCAAATCCAATAAATATTATTTGATCTAGACACAGACCAAACCCAAATTCATTAAAAAATATAGATTGGATTTGGGTTGGATCTTTATACCCATACGTCTATATACGCAATTTGGACCAAAAAGATATGTTTATCCCCCCCCCCCCCCCTTAAAATTTACATTCATGTGAACAAATTCAAAAAATTTAAGACATCATAACATTATTTATCATGTATTTCTTTAATCATATACATTTCTTAGTTAATAAATGATTAAATAATTAGTTTATGCAAATATATTATCATGCTTGGTATATTTTCAACATCTTGATAGGCAATAATGATTGTTTAAAGACATGAAGTGATAAAATTGAATTTTAAAGTTTTATAATATTAAATTCAATTGCTATTAAATATGTAGATTTAATAGTTATTAGATTATTTTTGTAAATAATACAATAAATAATAATATTTAAAAACTCTATCGAAAAAGAGTTATTTGTGAATTGATCTCAATAATTCTGAATTTATTGATAGATTATGAGTAAAAATGAAAAATAAAAAGAACAAAATTTAGTTAAATTTAAAATTTATTTAGTCTTTTTTTAATTACTATGTCTTAAATAAAATGTCAAATATTATCCAATAATATTATGAAGAAAAAAATAGGATCTAAGCTCCACCCAAATCTAAAAAATCGGGTCCAAAATAATGGTATTGGATCTACAGATCCATTAGATTTTGAGGGGCTTGAGTAGGATTTATGTATTCTTTAATAGAATGGGTCTTTTATGAGTATGAATTTCAAGAAGATCTTATCCTACCCATTGACACTTCTACTACTGATTTATGAAACTTACAGGTTTGATCCGACAGCCAAAGTGGGGTCATCTCAAGAAGTTGCATGCAAAACTAAGAGACCCTTATGGACTACAAACTACTTGCTCTTTGGGTGCACTGCAAGAAGTAACGATCTCAACGATGTCATATGCTCGATAACTCACTTTCTCATGTATTGATATACATGCACAAAATTAAGGAAAAGTGAAAGAATCTTATACTGACAATTTTTGAGGAAATAGTATTTTTATCCATAAGTTAGATCCGCTTTACTTTTGATCTCGTTTATTACGGAATTAGCACTTTCGATCCACATCCACTCTTTCGTCTATAATTCAAAGGTGTAGGTCACATGCCTAGCACAAAACCGTTAAGTATTTTTGGATAGAGGAAAAATTGGTCATTCCAACAGTAGCATATGAATGCTCCATTTAGCCTATTTGATTCACTTGTGAAAGACATGATTCTTTGTGTTGGGAAATGATTCAATTTATGGGAGAGAAGTGAGAAATCCCTTTTTTTTGCTCTAATTTCTTTCGATATATGTTCCCATTTTCTCCTAAAAGTGGTCCCAAGCTTAAAAGTTCACCAATTTTTCCTCCAATAAGAAATACTTAATAGCCAGGTGTTGGGCACTTGCCCCAAATCGTTAAATTATAGATGAAAAAGTGGATGAGGACGAAAAGTGCTTATATTTCGTAAATTATGGCACTAAAAGTGCTAATTCCTCAAAGAACTAAACCAAACGTAAAACAGTCCTAACTTATGGGACCATAATTTTATTTCGCAACAATTTTTCTTAGACCAGGCCTATGTAAATTGCAGAGATTATGGAGAATGTGTAGCAATTCTCGTTGAATGATGCAGATGTACAATTTTGAGTCGAACATATTAACTTATTCCTAAATCAATTTGCATCTAGGCTTACTGCATAAACATGGTGTTTAACGCAGGCAAGTCATGTATCAAGGCCAAAAGCTGTGGAGTTGGACTCGCCAGAGATATGGGAAGAATATTCCAATATTTGAAGATAGTGCATTGAGGTCAGATTCATTGTTAGAGCATATGAACACTATAAAACATGCATCTCATGATCTATGGTATAGTACACTATCTGTTTAGCAAATATCCACAATTTTTTTGAGTTAATTACACTTAAGTCCCCTCTAAAAATACAAATTGCACTTTTCTTCAAAAAAATTTGGAATATCTCCGAAAATACTTTCTTTATACCTGACACCCTTCAATTAGGTTTGGACGAAAAATGCTAACGGTAACCAAAAAAATTACATAAACTTTCAATTTTATCATTCCTTTAATGTTTCTATGTAAACTTTTGTATTTATAAAGGGATAAATATAATATATATATATATATGTGTGTGTGTGTGTGTGTGTGTGGAGTGATGCTCACATCATTACATTTTTTCCTTTATAAGTATAAAATTATCACATGAGGGGTAAAGTTGAAAAGTTGTGAAATTTTGTCCCTAACATTAGTATTTTTTTGTCGAAATTCTAAGAAAGTAAAGTGCCAACAGTCAATTTTTAGAGAGAGTGTAAGTATCACTACAAAAATTGCAGAATTTGTAACGATTTTTTTGTAATGGCCATAGGCCGTTCCAATAGTCACGGCTGGTGGAACGATTTTGTAACAGTTCGGACGTACTGACGTCATTTGGGTGGTCAAAATTCTTCTTTTTTTTTTTTTTGCAACGGCCATAACCGTGCCTGTGGTTGTTACAAATTTTGTGTTGTGCTTAAAACCGTTATAATTTTTTGGCCGTTACTACATTGCACCGATTGTTGTAACGGCTTTGCTATTGTAAAGGTTTCTTTGGTGGAATTAACACCCGTTACAACAACAGGAGTAACGATCGGTCCTACAATCATGACAATAGTAAGCAGTTACAAAAATTATTACAAAATAATGGCTACATTTTTCAAACAGCTATATTAAGAGTTTTAAAAGCCGCTACAGAAAAACTTACATATATATATATATATGTGGTGTGTGTGTGTGTGTGTTGTGTGTGTGTGTGGTGTGTGTGTGTGTGTACAAGTTGTTTTTATTTCATTACGTTTAATGTTTTAGAAATTCTTACTAACCATAAACATTCTCAATACTTTGATTTTCTTGCATATTTACTTGAATGGCTTGTAGATTAATTAATAGGGTTAAAAGCATACACCCCCCAACCTTTGGGTCGTTTTGCACTTTGCCCCCCAACCATTTTTTTTTTACAAGTCATCCCCAACCTTTGTATTTCATAGCACTTAACTTATTTTTTTCTTTTCCGGTGAATTTTGGGGGAATATTCTCTTGTTTGGAATGCACGCGATTTTGGGCTATTTTTTTAAAAGATATTTAAGTAATTTCACATTATCCCCTCCCAAACTAACTCATAAATTGAAAACTCAAAATATCTTGACCTAATTTCTTCATGCCCAAAAAAACAAAAAAAAAAAAGAAAGGGGAAGAGGCCAAAGGTGGTGGGCGGGGCTCTAGGAGGGTCGAAGATGGTGGGCGACGACAGGTGGATGAAGAAGTTGCAGTGGTGAAGGTGGTGGTGTAGCCGTTGGAGGTGGGTGTCGGTGGAAACGACAGAGGTAGGCAGTGGCTTGGACGGCCAAGTAGTTGAGCAATGGAAGTTTTTTGGTTTTTTTTTCTATTTATTTTTATCTTTTAAAAATTGATCTGTGAAATTATGATTTTGCCTAGCCCTAACTCACCCAAATGTGCATGCATTTCACACAACGAATATTCCAATTAGATTCGCCTGAAATAGAAAAATAAATGGTTGGGGGGCAAAGTGCTACAAAAATAAAATATTGAGAGGTGACTTGTAAAAAGAAACAGTTGGGGGACAAAGTGCAAAACGACCCAACGGTTGGGGGTGTCTGCTTTTAACCCTAATTAATAATATCACTCGAATTCTTAGACCGTCAGCTAGTGGTGATCATCTTTTGAGTTGGTTGATCAGGTAACAACGACTAATTTAATACTATATTGTATTTAATTAAATTAATTATAGTTTGCTATGTACTGATTTAATTAGTTTTATGATCCATTTTTTATTAATCTTATATGTTAATTAATTATTATATGCATGTATTCACTTAAGTAGTACGTAATGCATGTAATATTTATAAATTTATAAGTCGTCAAATTAGAAACTTAATTATATGTGCACATACGTGTGAATTTGCAGTGATAGATCTATATATAGCATCATGTTACGAGAATTGAGGAAATGGATGTATAATAAGAACATTTCAGAGAGGGCAGGTCTTGCACTGAAGTTTGAGGATGGGGTTAAGACTTTCATAGAATGGGCTGAGGGTCAGCATGGACATATGGATGGAAACAAAATTAGGTGCCTTACTGAAAGTGCAAAAACACAAAATTTAAAACACATGTCGAAGTCAGTTATCACTTGTGTATGCAAGGGTTTATGCCTAAATATTATAATTGGATTTCTCATAGCGAGGAAAGTATGCAGGATTATTTTGAGGTTGCAACTGTCCCTCCAGTGCCAGAGGAACAAACCCCAGTTGCCCATGTTGAGGGTAATTATCCACACTAGAGTGATGAACAACATATGAATTGGGCGCAGAGAATGATATTTAATGCAGTCGGGCCGAGTTATTTTTCTTTTTCTCACAATAGTGTGCCTAATGAATGTACGAGGTCCTGCCCTGTTGATGTCGGTTCTAGTTCAATGTAGTGCATGTACCTGACGTGGGTGGGCAGACCATTTTTACAATGTAGTGCATGCTGCCGACCAGCCATTGTGGAACGTTTGCACCCAATCTCAATTGGCATTTGTTGCTAAGTTGGTAGATATCAAGGTGGGCGGCCATATTTCTGAGCGATTATATGATCGAATATCCCAGTAGGCTAATAACATATTGCCCTCCGATCACATTCTGCAAGGAGATTACTACAACACGAAGAAGTTGATAAAGGATTTGGGTTTATCCGTTGAGAAGATTGATGCGTGTAAGAATGGTTTCATGTTGTACTGGAAGGACGACGTTGATTTGTAGTACTATAAATTTTATGGGGACACTATGTACAAGCCGACCCGGGGGCGAGACCCACGCCGGAAGAAGTCCCCATATGTTGTCCTTAGGTACCTGCCGCTTACTCCCCGTCTACAGAGGTTGTATTCTTCGAGGACAACTGCCGAGCAAATGACGTGGCATGCTACACATCAGACAGAGGAGGGTCGATGTGTCATCCATCCGATGCCGAAGCGTGAAAGCATTATGACTGGATGTATCCTGATTTTGTAGGGTTATGTCCGGTTTGTACGGATGACACAAGGGCATTCCATCTGCAGCACGATAAGAAGGCATACTACTTTGACAGCCACAGACAATTTCTTCCTGAGCACCATCCCTACTAAAGGAACAAGAAAGTCTTCACAAAGAATCGTGTCGAGAATAAAGTTGCACGTTCGAGGCTAACAGGAGACCAAATCCTCGATTGGGTTGCAATTTTTAAATTTTTCTTAATTTCTGTAACTTTAAAAATATATGAAATTTTTAATATTTTTTAAAAGAATTTAAATTTCTGAAATATGAGTCTTATGAAAAAAATTAATTTTTCTAATTTATGTATATTTATGAAAAAAAAATAAATTTTCAATATTTTAAAATAATTTCAAAAAAGTTTCACAATTTTTGAAAAAAAATTAATGTCGATAATTTTAAAAAAATGTCCTTTTTAATAATTTATGTATATTTTTTTAAATTTCTGAAATAGAAGTTGTATGAAAATATAAAAAATTATGGACTACAATATTTTTAGAAAATTTATGCAACTAATTGTAATTTTTAGAAAATTAGAGGACCTTAATATAATTTTAGGAAAATAGAAATTTTATGATAATATTAGAAAGTTAAGGACTACAATGCACTTTTTTAGAAAATCATGCATCTAATTGCAATTTTTAGAAAATTAGAGGACCTTAATGTAATTTTAGAAAATAAGAATTTTATGAAAATATTAGAAAACTACGGATTACAATGCAATTTTTAGGAAAATATTATGCACTAAATGAAAATTTTAGAAAAATTAGAGGACCTTAATGTATTTTAGGAAATAGGAATTTTATGAAATTTACAAAAAAATATCATTTTATCAATAATTAACATTATGTGTTTTCAATGTTAATTTTTTTTAAAAATTGTAGATAAAGACTACTGGTGTTCTGCCTCCCCCTGGACGAGGACGTTGGGGCCAGGGCCGTGGTCAGGACCGCAGTCGTGACCCTCTCCAAGCTGAGCCCATGGATGTTGCGCAACCACCCTATCATCGGAAGTTGTGTCTCAGCCCTTGTTGATTCCTGCTGACTATGGCGCAATAGGGTCAGCTGCAGCAGGGGCCAGCTGTTCACAGGCCCTAGCCCCGATCGGTCCTTGGGATGCACCAGCACCACCAGAGTGCAAAGGAGATTTGTGACGATGCAGGTAGAAAAAAGTTTGTGGTTGGTAAGTGGCTTCAGTTTCACATGGTTAATGACAAGCTAATAATGGACGAAGTCCATGAGTACGAGAACTTAGTGGCAAACGTGCTAAACAAAGTAATGAAGATGTGTGAAATTTTACAAGCGAATGTACTCTTGGAAAAGTCTCCCCTACCTGAAATGAGTATCCAAACCATTTGAAGCACAAGAAAAATGACTTAAATCTCCAAGAGCTTATGAGTCATATGAGAACAAAAGAAGCAAATTATTTGAAAGATAAAAAGCCTAACTCTTCTATTTCCTTTAAAGCTAACCTAGTTGAATCTTCTATATCCAGTCAAGATAGGTTTCAACACAAAGCGAAGAAATTTCAAAAGGGTGGTCAACAAAAACCCTTTGTTATATTATAGACTGGGCCACGCGATTATAGAGTTAAATTCAATTTGCCTCCCTGTGTTATGCAAAATATCAAAAAACCCCTTGTGAAAAATTAAATATCAGTTTCACCCCCCATGTTGCAAACAATGAATCACACTGCCCCCTGGTCAAAGATAGCTTAATTTTATAAGGGCAATGACTAAATGCCCCTCATAGTCAATTTGGTCAATTTATGCCTATTAAAATATATCTATAATATATAAAAATTATTTAAAAAAAGTTTTATATAGAAAAATAATCTACAGAATTTTTTTATATAGAACTAAAATATTTATTAAAATATACCTACAAAATTATTTATATTAAATTTTATATAGAAAAATTATTTTTCTTAGTCCATTAAATATGCTCAATATTAATTTTAGTCCCCGTCCAACACCCCCACCCCCCACATAACCCACCCCACCCCACACCATAGCTTCCCCACCCCCCCACCCCCTCCCCTTCCCTCGGTCGCCCGGACCAAAAAAGCCGGAAGCGAGGGACGCGTCGCCTTCGCCTCCAGCGGTCGCCCTCGACGGCGAGGACGACCGATGGATGGGCGATCGCAGTCGCCCTGGTTGCGTTGGGCGACCGCCGTCCCCCGGAGACGAGGAGGCCAACCTCCGCCACTGCCGCCACTTCCTCTTTTTTTTTAAAAATTAATTAATTTAATTATATAATAAAAAAATATTATATTAAAAATATTAACATAATTATATATTTACATATAAAATAAATTTTATTATTAATAAAGTAATATATATTATTTTAAAATTTATTAAATTATATATTATTTATATTAATTATATAATATATTATATAATATCATATTATAGAGAGGAGGGCAAAATTATAAAAAAAAAAAATTCAAACCCACACTCTCAGTCAACGCGAGTGTATTACACTCTCTGACCTTAGAAGGGTTTTTTGATCTTTTTTTCATATCACAAGGGGTGTGCTTGATATTTTATTTTTCTCAGGGGTGTTTTTGAATATTTTCAATATCACAGGGGGGTTCCTTGGATTTTCCCCGCGATTATATATCTTTTTTTTGCTAAAAATACCTTTAAATCCTACACTTATCCAAACTTTTAAACAAAGCTGGCCAAGTTTGTGGAGGTTGAGGAAAATCCAAGGTCTTCTAACCATTCTGTGCAAATTTTTTCCTGCTAACTCTCAACAAACAAAGGCCTTCCCTTTTAAAAATACGCCTCGATTCTACACTTTTGATACACACTTGAATATGAGTTCTTCTCTCCTCTTTGTAGATTTCTTCTTCTTCCTCTTCTGAGTGTTCTCCTGTTGTTCCAACTCTCTACCACGAGTGCACGTGTTAGAGAGTGTTGTATTAACCTTGGGAAGCAAATGGTTGGAATGATTGTACCACGGTCGTACCAGAATATTTTCTTTTAGGACAATGGTTATTCCACGACATAGCGATATCATTTTCTTATTTTTCCTAACAATAAATTCATTTGCATGGACTTTATACAAGAGTAACTAAAGAATTGTTAGACGAAGAATGCATGCACAATATGTATGAAGCGGAAAAAAATGCAATTTACCCTCTTGTGTTAAGGGAAATGACCAATTTACCTCTCTATAAAAAATAAAACAGCAATTTATCCCCTTGTATTATCGAAAATAGAGCAAAATACCCCTCTAAGTCTAGCGATGCACGACGTGCGCCCTATGTGTATCTGGGCATCATTTTTAATCAATAAGAATATTATTTTATATATATATATATATATATTATTTAACATATTAATACATATATATTTATAAAAATAAATTTTAATATATTAAATATTATATATTAGTTATATAAAACTAATATATATTTTTTCCTTTCTTCTTTGTCTTTCTATGTCGGACAACCGCCACAATCTCCCTCCCCTTATGCTGCTGCCGCCTCCTCCCCTTCCTCCTTCCCCCCCCTCCCCTTCCTCCTTCCTCCGCCCCCTTCCCGCACCCAAATCTTCCCCGCGGCCAGATCTACCCTCCCCGCTCCCAAATATGCCCTATATATATATATATATATATATATATATATATATATACATATATATAAATAGTTTTTATCGTAAATATATATATATATTATATATTATATTCAAATTTAATTATATATAATAAATTTAATTTTATTAATTTAAATTTAAGCTATTGATTTGAATTAGATAAAATCTACACTGTTGATTATCAGTTAAATTTGGATTGTAAATTGATCAAGATCCAATAGTTATTAAATTAGGATATAAATATTATTTTCAATCTTAAATTAAAAAGTTAAAAATAAAAAGGACATGTGTGATTCACTAGCCGCGTCAGGGTGTAATTGTTCTATCTCTAATAATACATGGGGATAATTTGTTTTTTTCCTTTTTATAGGGGGATAAATTATTAATTTTCATTAACACGGAGGATAAATTGCATTTCACCCTATACAAAGCCATAACTATAACGATCGATATAAGAAGAACAATATATTATAAAAACTCATTAGGTGTGCTTGGACAGAGCTTTGTCGTTAACATTGATTTTTGGGTTAATTACAATTCGATCCCTTCCAAAAATATAAAATTATACTTTTTTTCAAAATTCTTAAATTACGCTTATACTTTCTCCGAAAATTTATTATCTATACCTAACCTCCTTACGTTAGGATTTTGACAAAAATATTTGATGTTAGCACAAGAGTTATATCAAATTTTAATATTACCCCTTGTTCAGTATTCTCGTGCAATAATTTTGTATCATAAGGAAAAAAATTAATAAAATTGACCTCAATCCACATATATATGTATATTATATTTATCCCTTTATAATTGAAAAAATATACACGAAGATGTTAAATGAGGAGAGAAATTGAAAATTTATGTAATTTTTTGTTTTTTTTTTTTTTTGTTGTGTTTATTTTTTGTCCAAACCCAAGGGAAGAGTGTCAAGTGTAAAGGATAATTTTTTGGATGGGGTGTAAGTATAATTTTAAAACTCTTTTTGGAAGAAAACTATAATTTTACATTTTCAAATGGATTTTAAGTTTAATTAACCCTTGATATTTTATTTTATTTTTAGAGAAAACTGAGTTTTAGAGAAATGACAAATTATTTTAGCAGACAAAAAGGTACCTTGTCTATGGGAAATCTTAGAATCCACACTAACATACTGAAAATAACAAAAATATCACCTATTGCTTCTGCTCAAGTAAAAATAGACTGGAAGAACAACTGGGCAGAAAGTATGCTAAGAATCCTTCTGAATGAATTCTTGCACCGCATTTGCACAAATCTTGCATACACTAGTTAAATAAAAATTAAGATAACGTAGCATCATAACAATGATAATGTACATCAGCTGAGAATTCATTCCATCAATCTTGATTGTTACTCCATACTTTGAGAAGTAGCGATATGGTTTTGTGAGTAAGATCAAACTATGCTCTCATTACATTCTTACAATTTGCCGCCTCCTGTGACGAATCCCTGTTCTATGCCTAGATCCTTTTGTACTCCTGGTTACTCGAATATGATGGTGAACTGGGCTACACTGTTCACCAAAATTATTCAAAATCTTTCTCCTATGGTGATGAATGGAACTCCCAGGTAACTTCATTCGTGGTCTATGACTACTAGGCCTCAAAGATCTCCTCAGACGCACATTTTTGTAATCCCTCCTTTTACTAAACTGTGATCTCCCATGTTCAAGATTTATGGTTTGTTGGGTAACAGATCTCTCCCCTAATTCACAGTCTTCCTCACTAGTGGCAGCAAACTCTTCGAGGTCTCTCTTTCTCCTCCTGCGTTTTCTCTTGATTGTTCGAAGCTTGAAACATAAGTAGGTGCAACAAAAGTCTAATGCTGAGAAACAACTAGCAAAACAAGCCCATACAACTCCACAAAGGGTGCGACAAATGCATTGGCAGATTCCCAAATTGAATAACAGGTAGAAGAATAAGAGAACTGCAATTTTCTTGTCAGAAGCAAACAAATGAGAAAAACATCATCAAAACTACAGATTTTTTTGGCGAAAAATTCAACTGTATAATTGAAATTTTAAACAGGTTGATCACTAACCGAAGTAAGACAAGGTTGCACCATGCCCAACTTGACCAAATGTGTAACACAGAAGTTCTCGATGTAACAGAGGATATCCCATGTTGAACCACATATTGAGCTGCATGAAAAATCAGATGAAGTTGAAGTTTTTAGCAACACACAAACATAACAAAGAAATGTATTGACAAATGGCTTCCAGTCATAAAACGAGTTCAGGCCAAGAATTCACGGCGTCTCTACATTTCACCACTACAACCTACTGATAATCAATAATGTGGATGGTAGTTACATAAAGGACAAAGAAAAGCTATTAAAATTGAGCATTCTGTAACTAGACTAGGAAGCAAGATCATTTACTTGCAAGATTTTCCAGAGAGGAAGTCAAGTGGATGACCGAGAATTTTGCCGACAACTTGAGCAAATCCAGAGAAAATTGCGCCAACCACATTTCCCATTGATGAAGGCAAAAATAACTGCTGATAATGGTTTCTCTGGTCGTTGCTGCATTGGCCAGAATGACTTGATCCAAACGGCAACAGACAACGGTGTTTCAAAGTTTGAGGTTATGAATCAGCACATGTAAGATCAATTCTAATGAAAAAATTAAAAGAAACTCATACAAATTAGTTAACATGCTCAGATACCAAAAATTGCAGAGAACAGAGATTTTATTTTAGACTAGAACATCCAAGACATAGACGACAAAAGCAATGATTTAAGAAAAATACAGAGTTACACAAGAGTTAAAGAAATACTCTCCACATTCTTATACCTGAACTAGAAACTTCAATGAATCAACTGAAATTTCCACCAATTGCTCTTGTTGCATCTGCAAGAAAAAAGCGCTAGCTTGGTTTGTGTCAGTAGAGAAAAAGAATACAAAAACAGTTTTAGCTTCTTGAACCCAAAATCAATTTAGTTTCTAGAATCCAAATAATAACAATCTTATCGACAGTAATAAGAGAGTGATTGTTTGTGTTTATGTGTGTGTGTGTGTGTGTGTGTGTGTGAGAGAGAGAGAGAGAGAGAGAGAGAGAGAGAGAGAGAGAGACCTGGTTAGAAGCCTTTCGTAGAGTAAGAACAAATGGCAAAGTACTCCTTACTTTCTCTTAAGTGTAACATAGAACCTGAAACATAATGACTCTAAGTTAACTACATACAGCCTTAACTGGAAAACTTGTGCTCACATTTGACAACCATATTGTATGTTTTGTGTGAGCTTTGATTCTTCTTCGTCGAAGCACTTCTAATATTTTCTCAGACAAATTTACACCAAAATAGTAGCTTTTATTTTCAACTTTCTACATTATCGTCCCATTCCTTGAACATGTCCCTATGCTGCATGCCTGTGCAGTAGCCCTGTAAAATAGTTGATTCATGTCCCACTACCCCCAATAAATAAATAATCTTAGTATTATTTCCAGTTGCCACTAGTTGCAGGTACACTCTACTATTGTAATGATGAAATCCAGGAAACCATTTCATCAGTGGATCCTAGTCCCTTTCACTTCTTGCATTTAACTCTCTGTTGTTCTGCCGCTACCAGACAATCATCTAGAACTCTATCTGTTACCGCACTCTGCTTACCAATGTTTTATTTCATTAATGTGAAATAGAAGTTACACAACAAAAGGGAAAATCTGAAAAAGCTAGGAAAGAGAACTGAGTTCAATAAGGATGTAATTACCGATTAAACATTCAAACATGTTCACAGACAAGGACATCATTCAGTCACATTCATTTTTTTTTTTTTTTTTTTTGGCATAATACCCCACCCACTCCTCTGAATTGTCCTCTGGTGCTCAATTTTATAACCTATAATTTGATGATCAAAATGGCTATAAGTGACCTGTTTGACCAAGATTCTCCAGATTCACAAGTGTGCATTCTACTTCAGTGATTAACTGCCATCATTTTAAAGCCTATGAAAAATCAATAGCAATTTACCGTATTGTGTTTTAAAAAATGAAGCAATTGCTCTTTTATTTTTTCATAAGACTGTTTGCCTATTTTGCACAACACTAGGTAGATTGCATTTTAACCATAAAGAAGTACAAAAAATTGATGGCTTATTAGCTCTGTTTGCACATAGCAGAAGATAAATGCAAGAGGTGCCAAGAAATGGATGAAGGGCCGTCACTTCTGAATGGACTTAATTCATCCCAATATTACCAACAAGAAGCCAAACAAACATATAACAGGAGAAAATGGAAGACCGAAATATATACAGATCGCAACAAACGGACTAATGAATTCCAAATAAACCTGAGTAGTTAAAACTCATCCCCGGCACTCTTCGATCCTGACTCTTCCTAATAACAGCAAATCACTAACACACAATAGTTTTGCCTATTTTGCAACAGAAAACCAAACAATTAAACTATTTCTCACTTATATCCTCGACTATCCCTGTTATTCCCTATTTGTTACCTTACTGAAACGAAAGAGAAGGAACGGCGCGATGGAGACGGCGGTCTTGGTGGTGACGTAGGTCTTGGCGGCGATAGGCTGTTGGTCTCGGCGGTGGAGGGCAAGGTGGATAGAGAGAAATCCAGAAGCGAGAAAGGAGAAGTTTCTTTGAGACCGAAAGCGCGGGCTTTTTTGTCTGAGCGTGAGAAATACATTTGTTACGTTTATCCTTTGTTTTTTTAATTTTTATTAAATTACCAAAATTAATTTGGAATGAATTTTTCGAAAAAGAATTAATTTTGTAAAGATTGTTCGTTACATATCCCCGATTAGTCACTTGAATAAAATACGATTTTCATAGATTCTTGTTGATTATTCTCATTAATTTTTAGGGTAAATTATAATCACCTTCCCTGAGATTTGGCGTAATTACAAATACCCCATTATTATTTGAAAAATTACAAATACCCCCCTGATATTTTATGAAATTATGTAATATTTGGATGGAGGTAAAAAAATATCAACTTTGCCCTTACTGTATTTTTTTATTTTTTTAAAAAAATTAAAATCTTATAAAAATATTAAACGAGATGGATAAAATTTTTTAAAAAATTATAAAAAAAATTATCCACTTAGTCCATAAAATAAATATTTTTTAAAAAATAAATAAAATTATAAATTTTTTAATTCACAAGGATATTTTGGTCAGTTCATCATAAAAAAATGGATGGATTTGGCTAATTGTTAGATGGCCGTTAAAATCAGGGGGGTATTTATAATTTTTCAAACAACGAGGGAGTATTCATAATTATGTCAAACCTTAGAGGAGGTCGTTGTAATTTACCCTAATTTTTATGTAGATTGTTAGTTGAGCAATATTGCCTAGTATCAGGTTTACTTCTGTTATGCAAATCCCCTCTAAACATGTCTCGTGTTTTATTTTCTGCCTTTACTAGTTGTACTTATATTTTTATTTAGTGCAGCATTAATGCACTCTTTATCTTAGTGACTTACACTCGTTGTACTCTCTATCGGTATCTAAAAGATATATCATCAAGCAAGTACCCTGATTATCATGTCAAAAAAAAAAAAAAAAAGCAAGTACCCTGATTATCTAAAATTAACACAAAATCTTTCTCCTAATTTGATATGAATCAATTGTACATACTCACATAGATTGATAAGAAAACACGTTCACATCCAATAATAATTTAATTTAACTATATACAATTAAATTTGAATATTTATAAATATATCTATATACTTATATAATAATATATATTTAAATATATCTAATATATATGTATATATTTAGAAAGAGAGAGAAGAAATGGTGCCGACAGGAAGGAGGGGAGCGGCGGCGGCGGACTGATGAGGAAGGGGAAGGGCCGGGGGCCTGGGGAGGGGCCGGATCTGGGTGGGCGCACCAGGGGCTGGGGATGGTGGGCCGCACGAGGGGTTGGGAGGTGGGTGGGCGCAGGCGCGAAAGGGGCTGGGGAGGGAGTGGCCGACGCGATGGGCTGGGTGGGCTAGGTGGCTGGCGCGAGAAGGGTTGCGGAGGGGCAGCGGCGGCGGCTAAGATGTAGAAGATGATTATATGTATATATTTATGTATAAATAATATACGTATTAATATATATAAAATAAAATAATATTTTTATTAACTAAAAATTATCCCCACTCTCAAAGGGAGTGTGTGTAATGCACTCATGGGTATAAGGGGGTGTTTTTTCTATTTTTTCATAATATAGAGGGATAAAATGCTACTTTCTTTTCATAGGGGGTATTTTGCACATTCTACTTAACACAGGGGGTAAAATTGCATTTTTCCCTAAAATTCAATATTGAATTCATTTTACTATGTTCATTTTCTTGAACATTTTGATAATGATCATAGAATATTATCATATTTTAGACATGGATGAGGAAATTGTTTATAAGTCATATCTATATATATTTTCATATTCATTCGATATATATGTTTTTACAAAACAAAATATTTATAGTTAAACATTATGTAAAAAGACTATCATATTATCGTATGATATAAATGAATTTCTCTTGAAAGAACACATTGAGAAAGTACTTGAGAAAAGGCAAAGGGAAAACTAATGGCAATACGTACATAATGTAAAATAAAATTGAATAATTCTAAGTACAAAATAATAAATGAAAATAGCTTCTGGTGAAATCAAAATCAACTTGAAGTTAAATTTCAAGAACAAAATATATAGTATAATGAAGAGAACTTGGGAATTATGAGATCGGTGACAATATAAATGTATATATATATGTGTGTATGTGTGTGGTTTATAACAAGAAAATAACATATATCAAGGAATGAAAAATTGGTGTGAAACTATATATAAACATTAACAAAAATGGATGGATAAATGTATTTTTATCTCCCCGTAATAATCAAAATGTTAAAATAAGCCCCTGTAAAAAAAAAAAATACCATATAACTTCCTGTAATATTTGAAAAGGTACATACTGGCCCCCAACCCGCCCCCCCCCATTTTCTATTGCTTTTTTCTCCGACGTCCGACCACTTCTCGACGTGTATTTTTTACCATTAGAAAGCCCATCTAACGACGATCATTTTGACACCCCACCCACCGCCAATCTCTCATCCATCAATGAGTTATCTCCATTTTTCGTTTTATATTTTTTAGGTTTCTTTTTATATATATACATATAACTAAATTATAGTTTTTTTATATTATATTTTTAAAATATGTATAATTTAAACACAGAGATAGTTGGATGATTTAGGGGCAAAACATACATATTTAGTCATAATTTTGGGTGCGTGAAATTTTACAGAAGGGTAATATGCACCTTTTTAAATTTTACAAGGAGTTATATGCTTTTTTTTTTTTTTTTTTTTTTTTTTTTTTTGTATAGGGACTTATTTGAACATTTATTATATCACAAGGGTAATATGGATGTTACCCTAAAATGGATAAAAGAAAATTGGTGGAGAAATCACAAAAATTCTTAGTCTATACATATAATTCAATAAGAGTTTTAAATAAATAAACTGAAATTTGATAAACAAAATATTGGTGAAGAACTTGAAAAATTGAAGACCCCCCCCCCCCCCCCCCCCAAAAAAAAAAAAAAAAAAGCAAGACATATTTCAATCATTTTTTCGATTGAAATTGGACAAAAAGAATAAAGAGGTTGATGAACTACTATTACATCAAATTAATATCCATTAGTGAATCAAGTAAAGAAATCATGATTATTTAATTAAAAAAATCACGAAATTTAAAATGAACGTAATATGAATAGAGTATTATAGCTAAAGGTAAGTATTTAAATAGAAAAGTCATGAATCATTGAAACAAACAAAAGCAAACAATGGAACATGAAGGATTAAAAGATAATTACAAAATTAAAATTAAAACGTTTAAATAAATTCTTAGAAATTAATAATAACAACAAATATAAGATTATATTGATTCATTTTGGTTGCAAACGATTTGAAATTATGAATTTCGAATCTCTAATAATAATTTTTTTGAATTTCTTTTGGGAGAATTCTAAATTTAAAGAATTTCAAATCCTTCCATTCTAATTTTTAACTATGTTTTGTTGAATATTGATAAATTTTCAAATTGAGTCATTTGAAATCATTTTTCCAAATCATTCCTTAAAATCCAAATACAGCTTTAGGGATTACTTCAATGTCTTGAATATTTTGTGAAGGGCATTGTGAGAACGGAATTTGCAAGCTTTTATGCAATTTTTGGACTAGATGTTGAGTCGGGCTGTGACAATGAGTTTACATGTGAATTGAAATTTAGACGCAATTGTCACGAGTTCAATTCTGAAGTTATTTAAAGTTCTGTTTGGAACGATAAATTAGAATTTGAGTAAGGATTCCAAATGAATTAATTTCAAATCCATGTATCTCAAATACTTGATGCAAATTTATTATAATCCCAAATAAGAGATTTCAAATATATGGATCTGAAATCCATTCATTTGCCATATAATGAATTTAGAATCATTAGTCAAATAATGAATTTAAAACCCATATAAGGATTTTAGCATGGATTTTACATTCATTATTTGGCTAATAATTCTAAAGCAGTTCAAATCTCCACCTTTCTCTTACCTTTTTATTTTATAATTACTAGCTAATATAAGAAAAGGGGTCTTACACTCACAAAATGGCGATTTGCATACCGCTACACCAAAAAATATATATACCAATTTTACCCTCAAAACTAACCACCGAATTATTAGATTTTTTTTAAAAGAATTTAACTAAAATTTTATCATAAATTTTATCACAAATAACTGAAATTTTATCATAAATTTTATCATAAATAAGTGTGATACAGCAGCACCAAAAATTTTCGCACGTCTTCTTCCTCACCCCCCTCTCTTTCTCCATTACCTCCACATTGCTTGGTTTATGATTGGTTGGATTATCTGAATTTTGGTTTGAAGTTATAATCGATTGGATTATCTGGGTTTTGGTTTAGCACATTACCTGTTTGATAAAATGCCCATATGAAGATTGTAGTAGGCTACATGTTTAGCACATTACCTGTTTGATAAAATGCCCATATGAAGATTGTAGTAGGCTACCTGAAAATGATGGGTTACTGTCGAGCTTTGTGTAGCTACTTGAAAGGGATCATTATGTTCAAATACACATGTACTCAATTTGCATTTTTTGGTACTGTGCATATTAAGTGTTTGTGAAAATGTTCCATCGAAATTTGAACTCCTGGAATGCGCAACTCATACTTAAACTTCAATGTAAAAACTTTAATGTAAAAATTCGAGAATTAATTGAACCCTCTTTCTTGATATGTAAAGATCGCACACTTGCGCAAGATATTTGCGGTGCAAAATCTTCCGACAGACGTCAGCCAAGTGATGGATCAGCTGGAGCGCCACTGCTTGGCTCCTGATGGATCTCTCTTTTCCAAATCCACATACTACGATGTACGGTTGGTATTAACCATTCTCTCCACTTTACAAGTTTCTTTTCATTTTTGTATTGCAAGTTTCATTTGTAGGAGTTTTGTTGGATTTGAGAATGGAGGCTAGAGAAGAGATGTGTAAAGAGAGGCAGTGTTGCCTGAAAGCCCTGGTGCTGTTATGCGATTTAATTCGCCTCTAAATACCCATTTGGTGGGTTGGTAAGTTTGCTTTCTCCTACAGTATTGGAGCATTAGGGTCGGATCAATTCTTCAAGTTGCGCTAGGGGAAATACACATTTCGAGCCTCAAGCAAATTTACTAACACACAAATCATGTATATCAACTGGTTTCTTTTGTGACAGATTGAGAATTCAGAAAAGAAAGTACTAATGGGAAAGCAGCGTGCTGTTTCGAGATGGCCTCGGGCTGTTTTGGCTGTTGATGCATCTGCTGAAGTGGTAAACATAAGAACTTTATTATTAATTTTGCTGAGGAAGTCAAGTGTTGCTAAAATCTCAGCGGAATGTAGTTTTTAGTAATTTAATTCTCAAATTAGTGAGTTCTTTTAAATTATGCGCTTAAGGTGTTTGATAAATTGTATTAGAGAAATAGTTTCAGCAAGTGCATAGTTTGAATCATATTTTGATACTTGAAAAAAAAGATCTTTTATGTGGTTTATCGTTAGTTGATGATAACAATGAGGAGCAAAGTGGTCTTGCCATTCATCTTGCTATAAGAATTTGTTTGCTGTGCATAAAGTTTTGAGTTCCTTTGAGCATTTATATTTTATATTTTTATTGGGGTGTAAGGGATTTTGTATTGAAAATCTTACTAAATCAATGGAAAAACTAAATCAGTCTGTGTTGCTCTCCTTTTGTGGTTCTTGAAAAGAATCATTGCTCTTTTTAAGATATTTTGCCACTCTTTTCCTTATAAAGATAGTAAATTGAGACTTATCTTTTTTACAAAATGTATAGATTATATTAACTCTGTTCTTTTTGAATTTGCAGATCTCAAAATTTCATTTCAATCAATGAAGAACATCTAGAAAGTAAGATATATCACAATTTTGAAGTCATGAGTTTGATTCATCCATTATATATAATGTAATTGAATTAGCAAAATTTAATCTTCCAAGCTGCAAGTCTAACTCTTGCCATTTTGCACAAGTCATTTGTAATTGATAATTGATAGCATTATTTAGTTTGAAGTTGGTGTGTCATAAAGATTGCATATCTCAAATTCTTTTATTGATAGTGGGCTATGATAAATCTTTGTAGTACTTATACAATGATCATCTTTGATTTAGTTATTTTTTGCTGTTAGTGTGATTTCACTATATTATTACCTACTTATTGTGTGGTTTGATGTGTGGAATATACTTCCTGAAAATTGATGTCTTTGACTAAGTTTATATGAATTTCTTTTTAGTCTTGGTGTAATGAAATTTCTTCTCCAACTTCGTCTATTTCCTATTATGTGATTCTAGTTTAAATTAGGCTTACTTCAGTTGATAAGTGTGTTTCGTTCTATAGGTTTCCTTTCTTCTCTCAATTTACTTACTCTACTTGAACTTTATCAAACACAGGACACTTTTTATAAATGTTCAATATCGATGGATTAGGTTGTGGAAATCATAGTAGAGGCAAAATAATGGATAGTTCATTTGACGATCTAATGGTTACTCGAGGGCTAATTGTGAGTCTTGAAAATTTAATTTATTTTTTACCACCTATATACCTGCAACACTTTTGTTTTGCACATAAAAATGTGGTGTTTAATTTATTTTTTTTTTTCAAGAGCTACAATCTTCTTTTATTCATAACTCAAAGTTTTGGTGAATAACTTTTTGATATTTATAAAAATATTATTATGCATTGCATTTCTAATTTTTTTTCTCTTTATGTAGGTTAAAGATTAATCCAGCGGGAAGCAAGTACAATTACAAATTGGATCAATTCATGAAATTAGGATTTAATTTATGAAAACTTTTATTTTAGTTCAGAAAAACTCTATTGTCATTCAGTTTCTATGGAGTTTTATTTGTATTTATTTATTTATTTATTTGTAAGAACGACAATTTTTATATATATTTTTTTCAATTGTTCTCAATGTATATTGAATTTTCTGATCAATTTAGAAGTTATAGATAGTCCTTGCATTGCATTTCACAAAATTATGTGTGCGAACATATGGACAATTCTTGCGTCTTTTTTTATTTTTTACCTAATATATATTTTTCATACTTTGGATTAATGTTTATCTTGCATATGAAATTGTTAGGCAATGATAAAGTTTGCATAAAGAAATGAATTGTATGCTTTATCAATTCAATTATAATTTTTTTTTAATTTGCCAATCACCGTTGCCATGTCTTTTTATTTCGAAAGACAATTTGAAAAATATGAACAATGATGACGTCTTTTTATTTTCTTATAAATTACAAAACAATGGATTGTTTTTATGTTGCATTCAATTCGATTGTATGCCCGGGGACCGCGTGCAACCGTTGCTAGTTTTTTTTAAAAAAATTATTTATATAAAAAAATATAATATTAATTAAGGAGAAAATGCATGCAACTCCCTTGTGATATAGAAAATGTGCAAAATATCAATGTGAAAAAAAAAAATCATATTTTTTTACAAATGAAGTAATTTACCCCCTCGGCTCTGGTGGTGTACTTCATGCGCCTTAGGTGTGATTTTAATTAATTTTTAAGAATAAAAATTATTTTATATTTAAATATATATAATATATCATAATGATTTCAAGAAGAATGGAAATTGGTGATTATAATTTAGCCACCACTGAAATACTCAATTGATTTTTCTTGCTGAAAAACTAATGGACAAATTTTAAAGAACCACTTGTACTTCCTTTTGTAATTTTCATAGAGAAAGGTTTTATTAAATGTCTCAACATAATCCCAATAATTGAATTTTGTCGAACTTCTTGAATCTGGGTGGAGATATTTTTTCCTCCAATGGGTTAATTCCCCACTCAACAACAGTGATAAATTTTTTAATGACTATTTTTGAGTAATTAAACTCCTTGCCATTGTTGGAGTAATTGTGATTAATTTTAACACTTTGAGTGGTCTTAAATATAGGTAAATCACATTGACCTCTCATGAGGTTTGACATAACAACGAATACTTCATTATTGTTTAAAAAATTACAAATACCACTCTGATGTTTAATGAAATTATGTAATCCTTGGATGGAGGAATGAAATTATCAGCTTTGCCCTTACTGTATTTATAAAAGAAAAAAAAAGAAGATAAAAATTACAAAAAAAATTGGATGGGCTGGATGGAAAATTTTAAAAAATTATAAAAAGAAATATCAACTTAGTTCATAAAAAATTAAAAAAAGAATAAAATTATAATTTTTAGTCCACACCAGCATTTTTGTGAGTATAAGCGCAATACTGAACAAATAGTAACCGTCTTATATATCCTGAAAGGAATTGTATAGTACTCGATGCACTTTGGACGGGACGTATAATTTCTTCAAGGCAAGCAGATTTTCTGCGATTCGGTTAGTTCACAATTTCCGTTGGATTGAGAGTTATTACGATACAACTCTCATTGTAAGTTATCCTTTAATTTATTATTAAACAACATATCTAACTGTTGTCGTTATTATTTTGTTCCAACATGGGTATTTGTGTTTTGGTTTCAAAACTAATTTATATATCCTATTGTTAATTTAAAAACGATATTTAAATTATTTGCGCAATTTTCCCAACACTTACTATATCTACCAATCCCAAAGATATTATCTCTGATTAATGACCTATTACCTTGACGTATAATTTCGCCGGACTGAATTCTACCTCCTCTTTAATGTCTATCCTAATCTACAATCACCATTAGCTAATGTAAATTTACTTAATGCTCTAACACTGAATTTTAAGACGCATTGGTATAATTATGCGTGTGCTATAAAATATACTATAAACTTCTTCGTACTCTTAATCCTAATTGTAAATTACAAAAATTTAAACCTTTAGAACAAATACTAATTTTTTAGGCTAATCTCCACAACTCTTGAACTAACACTAGAAGACAAATGAAATGGAGGGAAATTTTTTTTCAAAAAATTGAATAATTCAAAGAGAGCTTCCAGTTTGAAGCAATACTAAAAGCAATTATGCTGATATTTTTCAAACAAAGTTTTTATAACATGTCTATTTTTTCATCAATAGATGTAATTAAATGCAGAATTGACTTCAGATATAAATTTTCGTTTGTAAATGGATATTTCAGATCTAATTGATTTTGAAATTGAAATCCCATTTCTAAATTATTCAAATCTAATATATTTTAGCCAAGGATCTAAGGCTATATAGAAAATAAATTCAGAATTATAGTTTTTTGAAAAAAGATGGGAGCCATTTCGGAACTGGTTTTTTTAGAGTTTCAAATAATGAACAGAAAATTATTTCTGACCAATTTTATGGAATAAGAAAATTGTTTTTATCTCCCTAGTTATAACCAAATATTCTAAACAATATTAAAATATTTTAGAAAGAAAATATTTTTAGATAATGGTAAAGTGGTTAATAATATATTTTTACTACAACAACCTTTTTAAATGAATTTCATGGACATTGAGATTAATTTTAAAGTATTTTCTAAATTAGTCGAAGATGACACTTTGATGGTCACAATAGCCCGAATAAGCGAGTTTATTGAAAAAGCAAAATTATGCTAATTTATACCTGAATATTGTAGGGGAGCAGATAATAAAATTAAATTATAAAAATGATAAAATCATTAATTGGCAACAATAAATAATTTACAAACGAAATATGCAGATACCAATTGAAGGAATAAATGAAGAAATCATAGCTAAACCTTCAATTTAGCACCTCCAAAAATTACAGTTTTAATTTAAAACTAATAAAAGATTTAAAAAATTACTTGATAAAAAATGTAAAGATTTAAAATTAAACACCTTAAATAATGGAATAAATTAGAAAAATTATAGAGAAAAACTTTCAGAATCGACTAATAAAATTGAAAAATTTGGTAGAAAGCCTTTGCAAATAAATTTATAACCTTACCTATACCTCAGGATGTTCTTTACGTAAAATAAGAGATTATTGACCAAAATAGTCATAATGGAAACAAATCTAGAACATAGATGGATAAACTGGAAGTATATATAATACTATACATAGGATGATGTATAGTCACTTGAAGGCCGGTGGATAATTATCTAAATATGCCCAAGAAGAAAGAGCAGTATGTACACTTGCTTTAAATACTGTAAACTAGGGGTGTCAACGAGTCGAGCTCGACCGTTTTGGTGAGCTCGAGCTCGAGCTCGATTGCAGTGGCTCGAGCTCGAGAGAGCTGAGCTCGAGATGAGCTCGAGAGGAGCTCGAGCTCGATGTGACGAGCTCGAGCTCGAGCTGTCGAGCTTGAACTAAAGTTGTCGAGCTCAAAACGAGCTGACGAGCTCGAGCTCGAGCTCGAGAAAACCCTGAAGCAAGAGAGAAGAGAAAGCAAACCATCCCCTGTTTCTCAAAAATCCTATGCACACGAAGCAAGAAAAAGGAAGAGATCTTTCAAGATTGAATTTCGACAAGTGAATGTATAAAATTGAGAAGACGACAAACCTGTTCGAGCTCCTTACTTGGCCTTTCCAACATCAAGCGTCGTCCTTGACTCCTCGTTGCCGCTGGAAGATATGGGGGAGCTTGCCAAAGTCGTGGGTTTGGGTTAGGGTTTTAGGACTTTGATTTGGGGAAATTGATTTGGTGAATGGTGAGTGAACCAAAGAAAGTGAGAAAGAATCAGTGATGGTGAGTGAACGATGAAGCAAGTGAGAAAGAAAGAGAATTTGATTATGGTGAAATTGATTGTGGTGAAGAGTGAAGAATCAATGAAGAAGAAGGTGAAAAAGAAAGAGAGATTTTGGTGAATGGTGGTGACGTGACGAGAAGGTGAGAAAGAAAGGAGATTTTGGTATATATATATTTTTATTATTATTTTTTATTATTATTTTATTATTATTATTATTATTATTATTATTATTATTATTATTATTAAATCATGAGAATCATCAAAATTTGACATACATTTATAAGTAATAAAATAGATTGTATAATGCATACTATGTTATAAATATACCAAACTATAGTATATATTAATTTATTATTATATGTTCACAATCTACAATAAATTTGTATATTCATAAAAATATTTTATAGTTGAGATTGATATATGTTCACAATATGCAATAAATTTGTATATTTATAAATGTTAGTATTATATTGATGTAACTACCATATTATATTGTTAAACAACATGAGTTAATCGGGCCATTAAAATTCAGATCAAACCGTTAGATATGCTCAAACTTATAGAAAAGTATATTTGATAAAGTTTTAAACTTATTGGGTATACGAATGTCGAGATATCGTACTCGAAACATAAGAGAAATCATTTAAGACGGTATATCGTTGAATCAGGCCATGTGATTTTAAATCATACCGTTTGATATGATTTAATCAACTTAGTCTTATATATATTTAAATTTGGTATGAATCGGGTGTCTGAATTTTAAGATATCATAATTGTTGATTAAGCTTTTTGAATACATTATATAAAATATATAATAATATAATTATAATTGTTCAAACATCATTATTATTATTATCATTATTTTTATATTAATTCATATGAATCACTAAATTTCAACATAAATAATGCATATTTTTTTATTTCTTGATATAAATATAAGACAATACAAATTTTTATTAAAATATAATATAAAGTTTATATGTGTCATATATTTTATAAAAATATTATAAATTACTAGTTTATTGATTGTTTTTGTACAAAAATTAAATGTATAATATTGATTAATAATTATAATATATGATCAATTTTGAGTATAAAATTGATAAAGTATTGAATATAGTATTAAATATATAAAAATTCTAAAAATAAAAAAAATATAAAAAAAAGGAAAGCCAGCTCGCGAGCTGGCTCGCGAGCTGGCGAACAGACACAAATAAGCTCGAGCTCGATCTTGACTGGAGCTCGAGCTCGAGCTGGCTCGACTCGAGCTCGATTTTTTTGAGCTCGAGTCGAGCTCAAAATCAAGCCGGCTCGCGAAACTCGCGAGCCGGCTCGACTCGCCTGCCACCCCTACTGTAAACACTTTATAGGAAGATGGTTCGATAATAGTAAAAATATTAGGACCTTATTACAACATTTAAAATGTAAAACTCTCACCTCATTTAGACGGTATAGAGATGTTTTCCTTAGTAGAGTAATGGAGCTCCCAGAATATAATTGTTCTTATTGAAAATCTAAATTCTATGATGGGGCTCCTCGTTTATTCGCTGAAAGAGTACGGAACACTCTTAGGAAGGGAGCAGTACCAATTAATTATAATCAATATACTTATGGAAAGTTAATTGGAACTTACAATATAAAAAAATTATGTATTGAAATCATATTGAATCAACAAATTAAAGAAAAAAAATAGAAAAAAAGTCAATTAGGACAATTTTGTGTTAAATTTGGAATAGAATTAAACCACTCCATAAACTAAAAATTTAGAATGAACTCCAAAAGTTAAAGAGAAGAGGCACACAGAAGAGAGAGAGAGAGAGAGAGAGAGAGAGAGAGAGAGAGAGAGAGAGAGAGAGAGAGAGATTAAGAAAAAAAATGAATAAAGAAAAAACTTAGCCAGAAAGAATGAATGAAAATCTAAAAATGTAACAAAAAATGTAAGAAGTTGTTACATATGTGACGAAGTAGACCACATTGCAAATAGAAGTAAAAATAAAAAAAAAAACCAAAAAATTAAGAAAGAAAATTAATAATCCTAATCTTGAAGAGAAAGGAAAGAAATATAATATTTTTTAAAGAAAGAGAATCTTCTCAATCAGCAGAAGAGTCTGACTATATGGATGAAATTATAAAAATAGTAAAAATTTATGAATATTCATCATAATCTTCTGAGTCAGAAGAAGAATTAATGGCTAAATTTCAAGAATTAGGTCAAATTAATGTCCTTACTCATAATCATATAATTGGTTTACATTGGGAGATTAAAGACCCTGAAATAAGAAACGTAATTCTCAGTAAAATCAATAGTAATATACAATCACATCATCTGATTTAAACAATTACTGAGTTCAAAATGTCAGCTCGCTTAACATATATATGATTATGTGTGCATGTGTCTGCCCTTTACTGGTAAAACCAATAAATATATCATATAACTGCAAATAAGATAAAAAGAGTGGGAATAAAAGAGATACACAGAAAAAATCCCCTTCCCCACACTCCATTCTTCCAACCACAAGTAGATAGATGCATACACCCTTACATATCCCTGAAACAGTTGTCTATTTCCACTGAATTTTTCTATAGACTATTACCAGCAAATTGTTTTAAGCATCCTACTTCAACACCAGATTGGTTCTTGAATTCACATTAATAGTTAATGGTGAAATAATGAAATCTGATAGTTCTTAGTAAATTTGGTAAGGGATTCTGCGAACCACATATGAGTTTTGATCTTGTCACTGATGGACATGAGATTCGCGATTTAGAACATTGGAAGCAAGTAAGATGGTTAAGCTAATTGGAGATAGACGGAAAAGGATAAACACGTCATTCATGACCAAGAACTTGTGGGATGCAATGTCATAACATATAGCACAGTCCCTCCATACAAGCCAATTACTCAAGAAAGACAAGGAAAAGAACTGCAACGATGATTTCATTGATAAGTAGATTGGAGAAACCCTCTTCACCAAAAATTCAATAAATGAAATGAAGAAAACCCTCTTCACAAAAAATTCAAGAAAAAAATGAAAGGAAGAGAACATTGATTTTGAGTATTTTCACCAGCGATTTTTTTCTTTCTCGGATTTTTCTATGTTGTACCCAACCTCCGCCGCTGCTTCTCCTACGGGTGTTGCCTTGCACACGGGCACCATCAGGTGTGCTAGATGTAATTTCTCAAATCACATAAAATCTAAATATAACTATACCAAATCTCAGGAGATGAGAGTGTAATTATTCCTTTGTCTTAATTAGTCTAGGTGTGTTTGGGAGAAGAAAATTTTAGATTTTTCCCAACAAATAGTTTGCCCCTGCAAATTCTTTGAAGACAAAGTTTAGTGTTTATGGTAGACTTGTGATAAGCTTTAACAAAAATTAACCATACAATCGTCTGCAAAGCAAAGAGGGCTCTATGGTATTGTAGGTGTCCTTTCTCCAAGGTTTAAGAGCTTCATTTAAAAAAACACAAGAGGGATAAATTGTTATATTTTTTTATAAAGAATAATTTGCACATTTACAATATCATAAAAGAATAAATTGTATTTTTTTCAAAATAAAATTATAGAGATAAGGGATCACCTTGACAAAATCCCCAGTTGGGGCATCATTTTTTCGAGATGAGTCCATTAACATATTTCATTATTTTATTAATCCATATGGTAGGAAAATTGAAGTTTTCAAGATTTAATTGAATAAACGTCGACCACTCCATTTTGTTGTAAGCTTTTTTTCCTAAATCGAATTTCATCGCTATATAACTCTGTCTGAATTTTTTTGGATTTCATGGTATGCAATAACTCATGATCCATGAATATTATATAATCTCCTATGTGCCGGGGAGATACAATAGAAGGAATATCGAAAAATGTAAGTAATTTTCTTTGTGACATTGTAAATGAATAAATTATTTCATTTATGAAAAAAAATAACAATTTATTTTCTTTTATTTTTAAAAATAAAGTAATTTACCTCCTTAAACAGCGAGGTAAATTGTTTCATTTTAAAAAATATAGGGGATAAGTTGCTGTTTTATTTTCATAGGGGGATAATTTGTGGGAAGAAGTTCAACTTTGATAGTAGCCAGAATTTCTTATAAAACATAGTATATTGTTGAAGCCATCCGGTCTCGGGGCTTTAAAAATTTATTACTATGATATATGTTGAATCCATTTCCTTGATTTCTTGTGTAATGAGGTAAATTGTTTCATTTTGAAAAATACAAGAGGGTCGATTACTACATTTTTTAAAATACAAGGAAATAAATTACTTCTTCTTCGTTTTTCTTTTTTTTTTTTTTAAGGGAGTAATTTGCTAATTGGAATATAACAAAGGGATTGCTTGCTGGCATTTTTTCCATATATGGTATGGTATGATTGAAACCGTTACTCGTGAATCCCTAATGGTATATATCAAGTTTTTCCTGATACCATTCCATTTGGGATATTTTCTTTCAGGAGTCACCACAAAAAAAAAAAAAAAAAAAGAACTTTTACTATACTATAAATGACCACGGCTTACATATGAAACTAATCATATATAAATTATATATATATATATATATATTCAAAATTTATGATTACATATAATGGATTAATTTTAATGAAAATTAATTTTAATATAAAATTAATTGATTTAAAAATTAAAATAAAACTAATCATTAACCCCCATCCCCACACACACACACACATATATATATAAATGTTGGGGTGGAGAATATAAATATTATAATCAACTAAGGAAATTATTAATATTGTCATTAATATTGTGTGTATATTTGTATGTATTGATGTTAAATGAGAAAAAAACACTGAAATATGATATTTTCATATGAGAATAAATATTTGATATATTTTAATCCATCCCAAAAATAGACTAAAAACGAAACCAAGCGTTTGGTTGTAGTGGTTTTTTCCTTTGGCTTATGGAATTCCAGCTGCGTGCTCAGCGCATTTGCTGATTTGGATTCAACCGCTAATTTGGACTCGGTATGCTGCTCTCTTGTCTTTATAATTATTATTATTTATAATTATAACTCGAAATTATTTACCGTAGGAGTAAAAACATATTTAGTATAAATTTTCATAGCAATTAACTCTCTCTCTCTATATATAGTTTTCGCTGAACGCGGTTCCAGCGAGTATAAAAATAAATAATTGTAAGAAATGATAAAAAAAATAAATTATAACTATAAATTATAATAAATATGAAGAATTAAGGTGAGAGAGGAATGCCGAGTATTAGGTTGTTAAGAAAAATAAATAATTATGAAATTATTAAGAAATATTAAAATTACTAAATTGACCAAATTTTTTTAAAGAGAAGAATTGAAATGAAGGGTAAATAAGGATATTTTAAAGTTGGTACGCTAAATAAATTTTCTTTTATAATAACTAGCCGTACACGCACACGCGATGCGTGACCAAATAATAAAAAATATGAATAAATTATTAATATACATTAATCAATTTATTTAAATTGCATATTTTTCTCAATTTTAATATATAATATCAAGTAAAATAAAATTAAAGAATCATATATGTACATAATTTATTAGAGAAAGTTGTTCAATTTTAAAGAGGTGTAACATAATTTGATAAAATCGTATCAAATCAAAGTATTTCAACTCAATTTTTTTCTTCGTATTTTCAATCAATAAATATATATGATTAACAAAATAGACTTATTAGTGTAAATAATATTCGTTTACAATATTCTATAAAATATAATTAATTAAAATTATTAAAAATATTGTCAATTAATAAAATTTGAAATTAGTGATTTAACATTTTCATAATGTAATTAATTGATTAAACAAAAGTCTAATTAACATACTTGTGAGAGAGAGGGAGACGTGGGAATGATGGAGGGGTAATTTTGGTAGTTTAATAAATTGATACCTTGATATGTATTTTGTCCTTAAAATTTAATAAATTCATTTTGCAAGGCAAAAAGAGTGGATTATACAAAAGTAAAGGCAAACTATGTAAAAAACACACAATAACTTCCACATTAAACACAAAAGAAGGTTTCCTTTTATAATTAGTAAAGATATAAATTGTAAAATTTTAAAATTTAAAAAAAAGAATAGAAAATAAGTATAGCACATCGCTTCTTTCAGTTTCGATCCTTAAGAATCGTAATCACAGCAGCCTCCATATCTGCATTTTAGAAGGAGAAATTTAGTATTTTTTTCATAGATGAAGGGACAAAAAATGTAGAAAGATAAGAACGTACCTTTAGTCATATATGTATAAGGTTATACCTTCACATCTATTGCAGATTGGTTTTGCATATCACCATATTCATTACAACTTGAGAAAAAATTTGCCAACCATTATATATTTTAATTGGGCATAGGAAGGTGTGCCTTATGCAGATTTTTTGTGCAACAATGACCCTAACAATGCATTGCCCTAACAAAGGAGAAAAGCTAAATAATAATAAGATACAATAGTAGAAAATATCACCCTAACAAAAGAACATATTAGAGAAATTTGAAAAATAGTGATCCTTTTATACCTGAAACTTCAAAAGAATTTGAAGAAAGCTAGTTATTCCCGTACTTTTGTTGGTCAACTTGCACTTAACTGAAAAAGTTAACAAATTATAAGCATTTATCTGTTTCTTTTCACAAATGTGCATATATTGAATATAACCTCAAATATCAAAAGTTAAAAACTATGATCAAGATTTCTCAAACAATAAAACTATAAACAATGCAAAAGTATGAACAATAATCAAGCTTATGAGTTTTCTTACTCCTAATATATTTTATAAATATAGATTTAAATCTACTATTAAAACCAAGCACACAGATATATCGCAATCAAATTCAAAGTTTAAAGGCATCAACTCTACCGAAGAGCGGTCTGGAAAACTCAACCAAATCCATGCAAATTTGAAGCTCGGATGAATCTTGCATACTTTCCCACCTCTATATCCATCCATTTCAAGATTTTCCGCACTAACAAACAAAACCCAAAAAATTGTTCACTCCAAAACTAAGACCAAGCAGTAAGGACGCTTTTAGAATGGCTATACCCCACCCCCACCCCAAACAACCCCCCAAATATTTTTCAATCTCAAAAACCTGAACACAGAGAGTAAAACAAAAAAAAGAATCTCGAAGAGAGAACGCAAAAGCCAAACTATCAAAGCTAAATCTAGGATACTTGAAAGTGTTCAACTAATTCTTGTCCTAAAACTTTAGGATTACTAAAGTGGGAAGATCCACCAAAAAACGGCTACTGCAAAATCGTTAATACCCACAAATAAGCAGTCTATAAATACCCATAAATAAGCAGTTTATAAATGATCAAATAGCAGAATTTTTGTTATGCAGAGAGTGAGAGAGAGTAAGAAAAACGGAAAGAGAATGGGGTGGGGAATGGTTTTGAGAACGTGGATTGTGGGGAGGAGGAAGATGGTTGTGAGACATGCAATGTCAGGTTTTGGGGAGAGAGATAAAAGAGAAGAGTGTGGAGAGTTTAAGTATTGAATAAAAGGGTATTTTCTGTAATTTAAAAAAATAGTATGAGAACTGTCAAAGTAGTATAAAATGTCATTTATGTCCTCTACAATATAGATAATTCATTTTGCTGAAACAAAAGAGTGATGGAATTATGTAAAAACAAAGGACATTTTTTGTAAAATTGCATAAAAAAACTTCCACTTTAGAAACAAAGAGGGTTTGCTTTTATAATTAGTATAGATAATAATATAATAGATATAGATATGTATGTTTGAATTGAAATAAATTGTGATTGTTCACCTATTTATTGCTTCAAACAACGTCCATAATTTCATATTTTTTACTGTCTTCTCTTTCATATTATAATTTCGTATTTTATTATTATTCTCTTTAATATTTATGAGAGAAACTCAATAAATTAATAAATTTATTTTGTCATCAATTTATGACTTGATTATCAATACAATCATGCCAAAAAAGCAATCTTCATATGAAGAATGATGATAAAATGAGAATTAATAAAACACAATGATTTAGTTTTGCAAAATATAAATATTTGTGTAGTTAAATTAATAGGCAATTTGAAATTATTGACTAATGAAGAACGATGATATAATAGTGAAGTTTAAGTTGAACTTGTGTAGATCACAATTCATGACAGGTTGCGGTAAAATTTCACCAAAACAATAAAAATGAAGAAACTAATTGACAACGATAAAAAGTGCTGAGATCCCAAAAGATAGATATAATCAAAAATTTTCGAAAGGAATGAAGAATGAGGTCATACGGCAGATAAATTAGCATTTAAAAAATTGTATCAATGTTTAAAACTTTTGCAATTCTTTTTTGCTTTGAGTTGATTTTTTTTTGTTTGTTTTTTAAATCTAATTTTAGTTCTTTTAATTCTTAATAAAAATATATAATAAGTTAAACAAGATGTAGTTATAAGAAAAATCATAGTAAGAATTAACTATATATGAAATGATATTATTGTTGTAAAATTAAAAATATATTTAAAAGAAAATCAAAAAATCAAATCAACCACTTGAAAATGCGATAGTAAAGAGCAAGTCTTTGTTAAGTAGAATTCTAGCGCATTTCCTCAAATAATTAACATATAGATGTATGTTTGGGGGGGGGGGGCGATGAATGCTCCGGCATTAGTGTCTCGAGTTTTTCGAATGTTGCATCTGTTTGGGGTTGTGGCTCATGATCTTTTAGGGCTCTTTTGCTTTTCACTTTTCGTTGGCGGTTATTTTTTTATTCAAATCTTTTAGCCTTCGACTGAATTAGTTATAATACCTTCCGATTTCTTGAGTTTAGATGATGATTAATTATATCTAGCATAATTGTTTAGACTATTTTCTAATGAAAGAGTACTACAAAAAAATTACATTTATCAGTCTCAAGAATTTCTTTTAAGAATTTGGATTTTGAAATAATGAGAATAAATAATAAGAATTTGTTAACTAATATTAAGAGTTAGTTCAATTTGATCATAAAAGTCCTACAAACTGAATTTGATTGAGTCAAATTGAAATAAAGCCGTCTTATGTATTTTAATGATAATTACTTAATACTGTTAAAATTAAGAGAATATCAGTGTTTTAAATTTGATTTACTATGTCATTAAATTGACTATAAATATGTAAACTGATTAGCTATTGAGAGAAAAAAAAAAAAAAACACCCAACATATTAAAAATTAGAGTAAAATACATATTACCCCTGTGATATCCAAATGTTCAAATAAGCCCTGTGATTAAAAAATACCATGTAACTCCCTGTAAAATTTAAAAAGGTGCATATTACCCCCTGTAAATATGTAAACTATAGCATGAATTAGCTATTGAGAGGAAAAAAAAACACCCAACATATTTAAAAATTAATATAATTGGCAGCAAAATGTGTATAATTTGCTACAACCTATATAGTAAAAATTAAAAATCTATTTTTCTTAAATCAAATTAGAATTATATTTCTCAATAATTGAACGAAAATGGTTGACTTAATGATACAGAAACATACAAAAGTCAAGAGAAAAAATTGCAAATTAAAATCAACAAAACTCACAAACAATGCAATAAAATTATATAATCATATTAAGAGCATTACATAAAGAATCTTAATAGTTGTAGTTATTATAGACATATAATAATTATTATATTAATACACAATAAATAATTATTATCAATTATATTTTTCAGAACAATTCAAATTGTAATATGTTTATAACTTGTATAATTATATTTTTCAAAAGTTAACAAAGTACTTAAAAAAAATGTTAATTGTCGAGGCACAATGCGCTTGTACCTTACTAGTTTAAAAAAAAATAGATAAGTGATTAAGATATAAACTTGTGACTGTTTGGAAGTAATAGTTATAAGCAGAAAAAAAATCTTTAAAAAAAAAAAGTTGATGTAGAAGTGTTTGGCAAAAGAATTGGCGTGTTACCAGTTCATTTGAGAAATTACATCTAATGCCCCTTATATTTATTTTCGTCCAATAAATATATAAATCTGTTAGTCAAAATTCATGAAATTTGTGGATATTAGCTAAAAAGTTGAATAAAAAAAAATCATAATTTATCCTGATTGACTTATTACAAGTTATATAAATCTTTTCTGGCCAATAAGTCGCCATTATATAGGATAGTTTGGTTAGAGAAAGGTTGTTTTGACTTACAATAAATTAGTAATAAATCAATTGATAAATATGAACTTTCATCATTTCTTTATCTGTAAATTCAATGAATTTTGACCAACGATTGATCTATTTGTTGGAAACAAACATCGAGAATATTAGATGTAATTTTCTAAATCATATAAAATTTATATATAATTACACTAAACTCAAATAATAACTGTGTAATTATCCTTAAATATAACAAATAGGATTTTTTTAGACTATTTTTTTAATACGAGGGTTTTCTGCAACTTCGATAAAATAATGGTGGATTTTTTGCATTTCTCTTCAGATTTAATTACAAATTACCAAACAGTGGTAACAAAGCATAGTGATTGATTTGAATTTAGTCAAGATCCTCCACCACTCTTGAAGCAGATTCTCCAACTCCTTGCTCCGATTATAAGTTTTCTTACCGATAAATTGCAATCTATCTACTTGTACTGAGAAAAGGTAAAACATTCCCTTATAAAAAATAAAATAGCAATTCTTATATTTTTTAACTAGCGGGGAACCTGTGCTATGCACGGTTATATCTATATTTGTATATTTTAAATTAAATATTTTTTTAATAATATATTATTTGTAAAAGAATTTTTTACATAAAATAGAATTTTAATTTTTTTAATCGGTGATGTTAGTAGTTTTGAATTTTTACTGAACTTTATATTTTCAGGCACATACAATATATTTCTACTTACCAAAGTTTTTATATGTATGATGATTACTTTTAAATAATTATGACATTCTATTAAATATATAAAATCACATTTTAAATATATCCAACCTTGTATAAAATATAAAATATAAAATTACTTAAATGTATTGTTTGTATGATATATAATCTATCTTTCATAGGAAACTATTAAAGTACGTACATTTAAAATAATCTTACTTATTAGAAAAAATAAAATATAAACCAAGAATGTATACTTACTTTTAATGTGTTAATAGGAATTGGTGATAAGAGAAGTCATAATAGAAATTATGAAATATTATGTTAATTTCTAACAATAAACATATATGTACACATATTATTAAATAAAACTGTTTGATTATCATGTCACTTTAATCACAAAAAAAAATAAATCAAGAATACAAAAAAAAAATATTATACATCTTTAAGCTTTAAGATAAAATCATAAAATGAAAATTGAAAATAAATTTAAGATATGTTAAGGAATTGAATTAATCTTTGTATTTATTATTAGTCTAACATATGTGTACAAAATTTTCAATTGAAGTAGAATATACATAAGAAGAAAATAAAAATTCAAACAATTGTATGTGGCCTTTTTCAGAAAAAGAGTTCAAATTAAACAAACATGAAAATACATATATTTATATATGAATGTAAAGATTTACAAAACATATGATCATAAATCTAGTAGAATCATTTCTAGATAGTTCGAGAAACTAATTACAATAATATTAAAATTTGGTGGTTCTTTTCATCTTGTAAAATCTTATTAGTAGACAAAAAAAAAAAAGAAGAAAATAAAATCTGAAATAGAAATGACAAAATTAAACTATAAACTAAAATTTTAATGGATGAAATATATATATAAAAAATTTAGTGTATAAAAAGATACAAAAGGGTTAAATATTAAACGAAATATGTGTCTACTAACTAAGTATATTTCTTTTTGTAGGAAAACCAAAGCCAAAACAAAATGCGAATAAAATCTGAAAGAAAAACAATAACATTAAACTATAAATAAATCTAAAATATATAGAAACTATAGTGTATAAAATGATTAAAAGTGGTGAATTTAAACAGAAATAAAAATTAAATAGCAGATTAAGCACAATTATACTAATAAATATTAAATAAAATACGTATCTATTAATACTAAATAAATCTGTTACATCTTGTAGAAAAATAAAAAAATAGAATGAAATAGGAAAAAGGAAAACAGAAATAAACTGTAAAAAGTTTAATGCATAGAACTATAATATGTATAAATATTGGTGTATAAAAAGATACAAAAAAATGAATATCTACAAACTAAAAATTAAATTAAGTAGAATCATACAAATAAATGTTAAAACAAAACATACACCATTAACACTAAATAAATCTATTCATTTTTTTACCAATCAAGCAATCACCATATAAATTTTAAAAACTAACACCATAAAAGAAATAAATTAACAACTAATAAAAAAATATAACAAAAGGATAGAGATTATTCGTTCAACAACTTTCAAGTATTATGAAAAATAAAATATAAAATAAAATGCTATCATCATAAAAAATAAAACACCGCTCTACCCATAAAAGATGAGTGTAAAGATAAATAAATATTAAAAATTAATATACAAAACTTCAAAGATCATGAAAAAAAAAAGAATGAAGATAATGAAAATGTAGAACATCGCTCCAGCCATAGAAAACAATAAAAAGAAGCACACAGAGTGCTAGATTTTGAGATCGTTTAATGAAAATATACAATTGATAGATCTGAACCTATTTAATAAATGAAGAGATGCAAGGTAGATTTTGTTCTATTTATAAACAATATGATGGAGACCATGATCGTTAGGTAAGTTTAAGATAAATACAAATTAAATTTATATTATAATATTGGAGATAAAATTTTAGATAAATATGAAATAAATATAAAATATATTTAAAATAGATGATATTTCTAACTAATAAGATTTTTTCTTGATAATTAAAAATAATTAAATTATAATCTTAGAGATAAGATTTCATGTAAGTACAAAATAAAATTTTAATATATATTTATCAAAAATCTTAACTTCAAGATATATATAGATCCTAACTAATTTCTATTTATCTTAAACGAATACATATTTTATATTTATATTTTGTTTTTTCATTACTAAAAAATTCTTTTATTGGTTAAAAATCTTATAAACTTTAAATTAATTAAAACTTCTCTGTATTTATTTAGATAAATTCAGTTATAGCTATGATGAAAATTAAAAATCAAGTTAAAGAAAAAAATAATGTACAATATAATTAAAAAACTACAGGATGAGGAATAATTAATAAGTGACAATTTATATATATACATTTATATATTTTGTTTATGTATAGAAAATAACAAACATATAGGAATAACAAATTAACATGTGGGAATTGAAAAAAATATAAAATTAAAAAGAAAAATACGTTGGAGTTAAATAAATATTTAAATGGAAAAATCATTAATCATGGAACAAAAAAATATATTATTTGGTTATTAGATTTTGGATAAATATAAATATATACAAATATGATGGAGAACATGATCATTAGGTAAGTTTAAGATAAATACAAATTAAATTTATATTATAACATTAATATTGTATTATCAAATAAACTTACTCTTAAAATAAAAGATAACTACTAATATATTGTATCATTGGAGTTAGGATTCCGGATAAATACAATATAGATACTTTATCAAAATAATAATTAAAATTTAAAAATAAGCTTTTGGATATATAAAAAATTAATATTTAACATATTTAAGTTAAATAAAATTGTGTTTGGATAAGCACAATGTATATATTTTCGTCATTTTTTTATTAAATAATAATTGAAATTTTAAAAATAAATTTTGGATAAATACAAAATAAATATTTTAAGTGAAAAGATTTGGATCAATAGAAAATCAATATTTAATATATTTAAATGAAATAAAATCACCAACCAATGAGATTTTTTCTAGTGTATTAAAAAATTAAAACACCAGAAATTAGTATTCGGTCAAAATTGACTCAATTTTGGTCAACCATCGTTCTGCTATATATATTAGATATGTATATATTCATTTTTCGCTCTTAATTGGTTTGTCATCATATTGCAGGTGAAGAGTTGCTACCTAAGTAGTAGGTACAAATAATTGCTGCAGAAATCTTATTAGGGAGGTATTTTTGCTTTTTTTCTTTTATTTTCATAGAGGGTAATTTATATATTGGGTTAAGTGCACTTTACTCCTGTCATATAAGAAATGAACAAATAAACCCCTATAAAAAAATAATTAGCAAACCCCTATAAGAAATGAAATAAATTTTCCCCTATCAATGGTTTAGATAGAAGTCTAATTTGCTTCATTTTTTAAAATACGGAGAATAATTTACTAATTTATTTTTTATAATTTTTTTTGCTCATTTATCATATTACAGTAAAGTAAATTGCACTTGTTCCTTTGTTTATCAGCAATCTTATAGGGGAATTCCTTGCATTTTTCCCAGTAACAAAATCTAATAAAATGCTTCACATTAAATTAAACTATCGGTAAATAATAGTTATAAGTGACATAATATAGTAAGAAGTGTAACAAGGAAAATAGAGGAGTTGTATTACTTCCAAGTTGGAGTTTGCTCCCATTTTCTAGTGTGCTGCTTTTACTTGATTTTTTTAATTTTTTTGGCCTACTTGTATTTTATATACTGTCGTAGTTGTGGTTAAATTGTAGCCCCATGTCTCTTATATTCCATCAATAGCAAAGACATACACGCGTTGAACGTAGACAATAATATTTATTTTTTTTTTATTTTTTTAAAAAAATAGTTATAATAAAAATTATAACTATCTTATAAACTTTGGATTATTTTGAAAATATAATTAAATAATAGTTATTTAATTACTAATATAGTAATTATTATATGGTTTATAAGAATCTCAGTTTCTTAAGATTTTTGGGCTTTTGTTCCCATTGATCAATTTCTGCTAGCATGGAAGCAAATTTTCTTCATGTATCTTTTGCATTTTAGTGTTTTAGTTCTTTATCTTTTTAGAATAGCAAACAGGTCCTATAATTTATCATAATTTTGGTCCATTAAATTATATATATCTTTGTCCATTTTAGAGTAGCAAATAGTTCTCAACCATCAAAAATGGATTTTTTCCCAAGTCTTTCTTTGTAAATATTACATATATCTTTTCTTTATTTTTATCCAACCTTTTGAATTAATTGAGATGATCATTCTTCATATTTACTTTATACTTCACAAGTGTTATGAGTGTACAAATTGAAATATTTATGAGCTTTTCTTTAGGAACGTAAGTCCTTTATCATGAGAATGAAGATTGCAAGTTTAAGGCTACTTTTATTTTCTAATTACATGTTATTATTTTTTTTTATATTTTTCATTATTCCTAATTACTTAATGAATATAAAAAGATTAAATTTATTATGTTTAATAAGGAATAGAGGCATGAGGATTTCAAGCTTTTGGAATGAAAAAAAATTAATTTACAAATAATTTATTTCAATTTAATGGTGGAGTCAAATAAAGAAGGAAAAAAAATTTCTATAAAATGTCTAACATTCTTAACCTCCACATATTTATACATTCGTCATTTATATTCTACAAATATTATTTGGGAATCATATGTTGATTATTACTTTATTTTTTAGGTTTTTTATTAATTAGTTGAAAATTACCAAGAGCTTTTCTCCTTCAATAAAAAAAGTAATAAAGAATGTATCAAACATGCATGTTTATGTTTATGTATCGAGAAATAACAAGTAAATTACATGATATAAAATTTATACATACAATACAAATATATTACACTCAAATAAAAATTAGGGTAAATTATATTTCGCCATCCGAACTATCACAGTTTTTACACTTTGGCATCTAAACTTTTTTTGTGTCAATTTGCCATCTCAACTTTACAAAATTTTGCACTTTGCTATTTATAACTATTTTTTCACCAAGTTTTTGTAAAAAAAACATCACATGTAGTCCACATGTGATATTTAAGGGTTATATGATGCAATAATTTTTCACATA
>JACGWL010000904.1:0-15305 GCA_034509725.1 Sesamum angolense
CACATTGCATCCAAAAATTTATGACGATAAAATCGCCACGGCCTTTAACAATTCATCGCGAAAAAACCCTCAATTTTATCCTTCGGTGCAAAATGGGGAGGTTATTGTTCGTCTATTGACATGATACGTGCGGGATCCAAGCGCTGGAATACTACCGCTGTTGGATATTTTCTGGGAAAAAAGCCTTACTTCCACACCTTAATGAATTTGTGTTCTATTTTGCCGGGTGTGCGTGATGTTAAAGCAACGTCGAAGGGTTCTTCTTTTCCAATTTGAAACTGTCGCGGCCATGGAGGAGGTGATCGAGGGCGGTCCTTGGTTGTATCTTGGACAACCAATTGTGTTGCAAAAGTGGGAACCGGGCATGGTGTTAAGAAAATTGAAACACACAGAAGTCCCGGTGTGGATCAAACTTCGACACTTGCCAGTGGAACTCTGGACGACAGAGGGTTTGAGCACGGTGGCGAGTGGAATTGGACGACCGCTTTACCCCGATGCGATTACACGTGCATGTACGAGGTTGGATTTCGCTCGTGTATGCGTTATGCTTAACGTCAGTTCGAAGCTTCCAAAACATGTCGTATTATGATGCCTAACGAACTTGGAGGTGAATCGGCATGCAAGGTGGATGTTGAGTACGAATGGCTACCACCTAAGTGTAAACAATGTGTGTCACTAGGCCATTCGACGGCTACATGTCCCGAATCTAATAAAATCGAGAAACCGAAGGTTGCGGTGTATGTACAGAAGCGGCCGGTGCAGCCCCACCCACGGTCAGCAAAGCCTATGGCGAAGGATGTGTCCGTACAGTTCAGCACACGGTACCCGAGGACGGAACTGTAGATATGGAGATTGGAACTGACGAAGAAGTAACATTGACAAGGGCAAAGCGGTAGTTGTGTATAATCCGTTTGATGCTTTATTGTTAACTGATGATGGTGATTCTGATCGGGGTCCTATAAGCAGCCCCTTAAAAATGTGACATGATGAATGCAGCCTTTTGGAACGTTCGAGGACTGAACAGGCGAGACCATCAGGTGGCAGTGAAGGAGCTTGTTAACGAATTCAGGTTAAACTTTCTTGGTCTCTTAGAAACTCGTGTCTCTGCCGTTAATGTCTGCGTGTTCAAACTTTTTGCCACAATGGTCTTGGTTCACTGATTATGATATGCCTGGTAACCGTATTTGGATTGCATGGGATGATGAATTACTTGATGTGGATGTGCTGAATTTGGATGTCCAATTTATACACTGTCGCATTAATATTCGTTGTGCTCATCTGTCTGTCTTAGCTACTGTCGTTTATGGTGCTAATGATAGTGTCAGTAGACGGGGGTTGTGGCAGAGTTTAGTGACATTGGCTGACTCTATTTCTGATGAGTGAGGTGTGTTGGAGCCTCAGCAGATATTCACCTGGCCATGAACGAGTTCCGGGATTGTATCCTAGGCACAGGATTAATTCACCTACCGGTTCAGGGAGAACTCTTTTCTTGGCATAATTGCAGTGAAGGAGATCGTAGCCTGTGGAAACGTCTGGATAGACTGCTGGTTAATGATGCTTGGCTACGACTGTGGCCGAATTCGCATTATCAATGTCTTAACGCTCGGACTTCCGATCACTCCCCACTTGTGCTCCGAGGAGATACTGATAAACATACGGTAAGTATGTTCCGTTTTGATAATTACCTCACGATGTCATCGGAATTTATTCCTCTAGTGCAGAATGTTTGGAGGCACAGAATTGAGGGTACATCACTGTATGCTGTTACACGGAAACTACGGCTTTGAAACCGGTTTTCCGCACACTTAGAAAGAAAAAAGGGACCTTTCTGTGAATGTTAAACTAGCGGCGGAATTTCTGGCACGGTGCAGCAATTGTTGCAAATAGACAGACATAATTCTCTATTGCTCCGCCTTGAGAAGTGCTGCAAATTGGTTTTCTTCAAGGCGACGAAACTTGAACAGGTCATGCTTCAACAACGAGCCAAGATCCAATGGTTAAAAGGGGGGGATCAATGCTCTCGGATATTCTTCCGAAAGGTGGCTATGAGACGGGCATCCAAGCGGGTTTTCCAAATTATTAATGAGGATGGCCATACTCTCACAACACAAGAGGACGTAGTGAATGAGTTCGTCTCCTTCTATCAGCGACTGCTCGGGGGTGACAGACGGCGAGAATTAATTGACTTGAGATATTTACGTCCTTGGGCACGCCATGTGCTAACACAGGAGGAGAGTCAGGCGCTAGTTCAATCGGTTTCACGGGAGGAAATTAAAGACGCATTCTTTGACATTGCTGAGGATAAGGCGCCAGGCCCGGATGGATACTCATCGGGTTTCTATAAAGCAGCTTGGCCGGTTATTGGTGAGGAGATGATTAAGGCTATACTGGAATTCTTTACAACAGGTCGACTGTTGAAACAGGTCAACACCACTATACTTGCTCTCATCCTAAGGTACGGGCTCCATCCACGGTTTCTGATTTCCGACCCATATCTTGTTGTAACGTACTTTATAAAGTTATTACCAAGATAATTGTACAGCGCTTGAGACTTGTGCTAGACAAGCTGATCAGCCCATCCCAGAATGCATTTGTCCCGGGCGTTCTATTGAGATAACATCCTCCTTGCTCAGGAGTTGTTCGCGGGATATAATAGACAGGGGCTGCCAATGAGATGTGCCTTGAAGGTTGATTTGCGGAAGGCATACGACACGGTCGAATGGGATTTCCTTAGTGCCGTGAAGGTGGGTTGAGGAGTGTGTCACTACTCCTATGTTCTCGGTTTGCATCAATGGGAACCCTGACGGTTTTTCAAGGGTTCCAGGGGTTAAGACAAGGGGATCCGATGTCCCCGTTCTTGTTCGTTCTGTTAATGGAGGTCCTGCAGTTGATGTTACTACAACTTATTGATCAGAATGAGGGATTCTCCTTCTATTGGCGGTGCAAGGAGCTTGGATTATTCCAACTTTGCTTTGCAGATGACCTCCTCCTCTTCTGTAAAGCTGATGTGGATTCGGTTCGGGTATTTAGACACGGGCTGGACGAGTTCGCCAAACTGTCCGGGCTACATAATCAAAAGAGTCAGCTTATTCTGTCCCGTTCAGCACAGATGTCCGGGAACAACTACTTGCAGCACTACATTTCCAGGAGGGTCACCTTCCCTCAGGTACCTTGGACTTCCTCTTTTAGCCTCGCGGTTATCAATTTCGGATTGTAAGCCTCTTCTCCTTAAAATTGATAGTCGGATTAAAGGATGGGAAAGCATTCAGTTGTCCTTTGCGGGGAGACTTCAATTGATCAAATCGGTGCTCATGTCACTAAAAGTTTACTGGGCAATGGCCTTCATATTACCGAAAGGGGTCATCAGAGAGGTGGAAAAAAAGATGCGTACCTTCTTGTGGAAAGGAAACTCAGCAGTGGGATATCCAAAGGTGGCATGGAGTGTGGTGTGTAAACCGATTGAGGAAGGCGGTCAAGGAATCCGGGATATCCTTGCCCTCAACAAAGCACTTATGAGTCGCCACCTTTGGAATGTGATCCAGAACAACCAGTCGTCCATTTGGGTAAAATGGATTGCTCATACTCGATTGCGGCATAAATCTGTATGGACGGTGGACGGTGGACGTGAAAGGAGGCTCTTGGGGTTGGAGGAAGATCCTACGATTAAGATCCGCACTTCTTCCCTATATTGAGTTCAAGATTGGTGATGGGGAATCGTTCTCTCTTTTGGCATGACCCGTGGCATAGCCTCGGCTCCTTGATCACACGATTTCCGAGAGGCCCTGCAGGACGAACATACAGGAGGCAGCAAAACTCTCCGCGGTACTTGTGGATGGAAATTGGAGTTGGCCTCCTATCATGGATTTGGAATGTATTGAAATTTTACACGTACTACCGATTATTCACAATGGCAGTGACTCTATTCTATGGAGAGGTGGCGGTTTCTACAAAGGTTGTCTATGATATTTTCCGTAATCATGGACCTAAGGTAGGGTGGTTTTCACTACTTTTAGGCCCTTGTAAGATACCCAGGTACTCGTTTGTGTTATGGATGGCTATACTTGATAAACTTTCGACGATGGATAAACCCTGGCTATCTCACTTAGGAGGGGTTTGTGTGCTGTGCGGTCGGGAGATGGAGACACATGAGCACCTCTTCTTTCGGTGCAACTATTCTCGGCAGTGTATCCGAATACTGAAGGGAATGGTTCGCTTCACGTGGCCGAACCGAGCATGGGCAGTTGATATTGCATGGGCGTCGAAGAGATGGAATGGCCGACATATAGTGCAGGCGGCATACAGAGCTTTGTTAGCGGCTATTGTCTATCATATTTGGCAGAACGTAATAGAAGAGTTTTTCAGCAGAGTATGCGGCCGAGCTCCACTATTGCTAGGATAGTGGTTGATGAGATGAGGCAGAATTTCGACGGTTATTGTGGATGGACTCCATCCACAATAACCGTCGAAAGTGTTGCTGCCGCAGGAATGTTCGTCCTGCTGGGGCCACTCGGGAACCTTTTGATCAGCGGGCCGAGAACTATGCCATGGGTCATGCCAAAGGGAAAAAGATGCCCCATCACCAATCTTGAAGTCAATGTAAGGAAGAAGTGCTGATCGTAATCGAAGAAGCTTCGTCCATCCCCACAAACCACCCTTTAACGTCCACCGTCCATATGGATTTGTGTCGGAGGTGAGTGTGAGCAATCCATCGCACCAAATGGACGACTGGTTGTCTTGAATCACATTCCAAATATGGCGACACATAAGGGCTTTGTTGAGTGCTAGAATATCACGGATTCCTAACCCTCCTTCCTCTATCGGTCTGCACACACTACTCCATGCCACCTTGGGATACCCCACTGTCGAGTTTCCTTTCCACAAGATAATTAGCATTGATTTACCTGACTCTGTTAGTTCTCGAGGATTATATCGACTTTGGCGAATACCCTAGCCTGTCAGGGGTACCGCTTGATGCTTGATGCTTGATGCTTGATGCTTGGATTGTTTTACTATTTATACGTTACTTTATTAATGAAATTTACCGTTACCCAAAAAAAAAAAAAACGTTATCTATAAAATTATTACCAAGATATTAGTGCTTCGTATCCGTGAAGTCCTTGATAAGCTCATTAGCCCCTCACAAAATGCGTTCGTCCCGGGTCGGTCTATTAGTGATAATGTTATGCTTGCCCAAGAATTATTCTCTGGCTATAACCAGTGTCGACTTCCTCCACGTTGTGCTTTGAAAGTTGATCTGAGGAAAGCTTACGACACAGTTGAATGGGATTATCTGGTTGCTACACTCCATTTATTTGGTTTTCCGATTAGATTTATTCGGTGGATTGAGGAATGTGTCACTACCCGCATTTCTCTCTTTATTTGAATGGAGAGGTACACGGATTCTTTGCAGGGGCGCGCGGTCTTCGGCAGGGGTCCGTGTCTCCATATCTCTTTGTCCTCGTTATGGAAGTCCTTCATATGAATTTGCAGCAATTCATCGAGCAGGATGGTGACTTCGCATACCATTGGAAATGTAAGGACCTCGGCCTCTTCCAATTAAGCTTTGCCGACGACCTTCTTCTTCTTTTCAAGGCAGAGGTACGTTTTATCAGCTTATTCAGGCGAGGACTGGACGTTTTTGCATCCCTTTCTGGCTTGCATACCAACCCACAGAAGAGCCAACTGATCATCTCTAAAGCGGCTCATGGGATCCGAACTTCCCTGCTTGACACGTTGGGATTCCTAGAAGGACATCTTCCTATGCAGTATCTTGGACTCCCACTTATCTCCTCCCGCCTCACTATTTCAGACTGCCAACCATTATTTCAGAGGATTGACAGCCGCATTCATGGTTGGGAAGGGACCAACCTCTCATTTGCAGGGAGGGTCCAACTGATTAAATCAGTACTTTTGGCACTTGGGGTTTATTGGGCGATGGCCTTCTTATTGCCTGAGGGAGTTATTAAGGAAATTAATAAGAGACTCCCACTTTTCTTTAGAAGGGGACTACTGCGAGCGGATATCCTAAGGTTGCGTGGGAATTTGTGTGTCGTCCGTCGAAAGAAGGTGGTCAAGGCATAAGGGATGTCCTCGCTCTTAATCGTGCCCTTATGATTCGCCACCTTTGGTCTATCATTTGTCATGATAGAACATCCATTTGGGTGGATTGGATTACCCATTATCGCCTCCGGGACAAATCTGTTTGGACTGTTAGCACTACGACAGGGGCTTGGGGATGGAGGAAAATGCTGACATTGCGGAATACTTTGTTACCTCATATCCAATTCAAGGTTGGTTCTGGTGACTCTATCTCTCTTTGCCATGACCCGTGGCACCGCCTTGGACCACTGATACTCGCATTTCCTCGGGGCCCACAGCTGACTCAGACGACGCCCCATGCTCTTTTGAATGTGGTTATTGAGAATGGCAGTTGGCGATGGCCCCTTATTACGGATATTGCATGTTTGGAAATTACACGGCTCCTTCCGCCCATCCACCACGGGAATGATTCCATCACATGGACTACCCAAGGCGGGGCCTTTAATACTAAGGCGGCGTATGACTTATTCCGCCCTTCTAGGCCCAAAGTAGGTTGGTCTTCACTATTTTTGGGCCCTTTCAAGATCCCCAGGAACTCATTTATCCTATGGCTTGCGATTTTGGAGAGGTTATCCACCTTATATAAGCCATGGCTTTCACATATTGATGGGGCTTGCATTCTATGTGACAGTGGGAATTCAGAGACACACAACCATCTTTTCTTTGCATGTGCTTATGCTAGACATTGCATTGCCACCATCCTAACTCACATCAGATTTCCTTGGCCTTACATGGAGTGGCAGCGAGGAGTTACGTGGGCAACGACACGTTGGAGAGGTAATCATGTTGTGAATGCGGCATATAGATCACTATTAGCATCTTTAGTCTACCATATTTGGCAGGAACGCAACAGAATGATTTTAGGCCATCAAACGACCACCTTCTATTGTTGCATCCAATGTAATTGAGGAAGTCAAGCAGAGGATTCTTAGCACCTCATTACGTTTTTCTATTAGCACTCAAGGACTTTATCGTCTATGGCATATCCCTTGGCCTGTCAAGGGAAACGATGACTGATACTGCTTGTTGTACTATACATTTTGTACGTTTTCTTTTAATAAAACTTACCTTCACCGAAAAAAAAAAAATCGTGCAAAAAAAACTGAAATTAATACTGTCTCCGAATCTGACGAAACTTGACCCAGAGGTAGGTATTAACACAAATAGTGCGTGGCAAAATTTGCTAGTTAAATAACTAAAAGTTAGTAAGATGGTAAGCAAACTTTCTTTAATAAAAACGTGCAAAATAGCTAAATAAAAAACTGTCTCGAATCTGACGAAACTTGACCCAGAGGTAGGTCTTAACACATAATAGTGCGTGAAAATTTGTAAATAATAACTAAAGTTAGTAAGATAGGTAAGCAAACTTTCTTTAATAAAAAAACCGTGCAAAATAGCTAAAATAAAAACTGTCTCCGAATCTGACGAAACTTGACCCAGAGGTAGGTCTTAACACATAATAGTGCGTGGTAAATTTGCTAAGTGAAATAATAACTAAGTTAGTAAGATAGGTAAGCAAACTTTCTTTAATAAACCGTGCAAAAAGCTGAAATTAAAACTGTCTCCGAATCTGACGAAACTTGACCCAGAGGTAGGTCTTAACACATAATAGTGCGGGAAGAAAAAAATTTCTCACCTAGATGGAAGAAAAAATTTTCTCTCTGTTCTCTCACACACAATACACCAAAAAACCACACTAATTCCAACAACTCCAATGCACCGGCAGCCATGGATGAAGGTGAAGATGGTGACCTTGTTGACGGCAGCCATGGTGCCGTCTCGGCCGTTCCGGTGAATGTCCCGTCGACTGGAGGTGGTGCGACGATGGTGGATAAAACTGAACATGGTAAACTTGACAACGAAGGACATGGTGCTGGTTCGCCCTTTCCGAAGACACCCAAGACGGCTGAAGGGGACTCGACAACGGAGAAGCTAATGGCCGAGTTCAACATCAAAGAATTCTTCGAACTTGCTTCACGCGTCATTGACGATGGAGACTCGGAATCCATGGAAATGTTGAAGAACTTGAAAAATAAATGGATGGAAAAGCTTGGGGGCGAGCTTAACTTGGCCGGCAATGGCGGATTCCGGCCAGTTCATGCTCGGACGCCGACACCGTTTCCCGAGCCGACATTACGTCAAGCCAGGCGCGTCCTTCGAAGTCAAACGGCTGAACAAGCCGCCCTCTTTAATGAGGCGCCGCCCTCGTGCCTAGTGGTGTCGGACTATGCCACATTAGATGCGGCGCCAGCGCAGACTTTGGCCGTGATTGGTTCTTGGGCTGCATCATTGAAGACTCCGTTGTGTGTTGTGTGCGCCTCGACTGACGATAAAGATGAGCTCGGCCTCCAAGACCCGGCGCATGCAGCTTGGGCGGTGCGTAATGAGCCGCCGACAAGCGTCTTGGGAGACGCATTGACTTTGGCGGCTAGGGAGCGGCTGCACCCTATTGAGCCGACAAAGCCCTTGGGATTGGGTGACTCCAAGCCATCTGTCTGCCATGTTCCGTTGACTTGGGCTATTACTACAATTGACGGCTCGAGGCACGAGCTGCCCGCGTCCCCTACGACTTTTTCGACGGCGCTGAAGGTTTACCCCAATGACACCCGTTGCCGTCCCGTTAACGTCGGCCACCGCCGCATCAGCTTCGCGGTCAGCCATGGATGATTCGCTGAAGACGATGGCGCCGCCGCTGCTGGAATGTCAAACTGAGCTGCCATGTTCGAAAGTGGAAATCGTGGCTGTGCAGCAACCAGAGGCTGCCATGACTGCTGCTACTCGAGGAGGGTGGAGATGAGGTGTCGCCCGCCACGGGTGGTCCTTGCTGCTGCCGGAACTCAAAGCCTGATGTCTTCGACGGGAATCTTTATCGGTAACGTACCACTACATACCCCCGGTTCAGATTTTTCTTGTGATAAATTTGCTGCATCGTTTAATAATTCGACTAGGAAAACGTTGTCTTATGTGAGTCCGAGTATTCAAAATGGTGAAATTGTTGTAAGGCCGTCCATTGATGTTGTTCGTGAGGGATCACGCCGGTGGGATAACACGGCGGTGGGATATTTCTTAGGCCGGAAATCATATTATCATCATCTTAACGAGTATGTACGATCGGTTTGGCCGGCTGTCAAGATGGTTACGGCAACGTCTAATGGTTTCTATTTCTTTCAATTTAAGACTGAAATTGCGATGGAGGAGGTCATCGAAGGAGGTCCTTGGTTGTTTCAAGGCCAACCGATTGTTCTTCAACGGTGGGAGCCGGGCATGGTTCTGCGGAAACACAAACATACACAAGTCCCAGTGTGGATTAGGCTTCGCCACTTACCGGTTGAGTTTTGGACCGATGATGGACTAAGTACGGTGCGAGCGGGGTCGGCCGGCCGCTATATCAAGATACCATCACTAGGGCATGCACGAGACTGGACTTTGCTCGTGTATGTGTGATGCTTGATATTTCGTCAACTCTACCTAAGCACCTCATTATTATGATGCCGAGGGAGGACGGAACCGAAGTACCATGCAAGGTGGAGGTAGAGTATGAGTGGGTGCACCGAAATGCAATAATTGTATGTCATTAGGCCACTCGACGTCTGCATGCCCGGATGATAGAAAGATTGACAAACCGCCTATTTCGGTGTATGTTCAGAAGCGAACGGTGCAGCCGCCGGTAAGCCGGCCTGACGTGACTAAGGGTGCTGACCGAAATCCTTCGGTAGCACGGGAGGGTGGAGCTGGGGTGGATGCGAATGGAGCTGCACATGATGAGGTTATCGATAAGGGAAAGCGGTTGTTGTGTATAACCCGTTTGATGTTTTATTGCTCGCTGATGATGATGCAGGTGTTTCCGACCGGGGTCCTACAAGCAGCCCCTTGCCTATTGTTACGTGATGAATGCAGCCATCTGGAATGTTCGAGGTTTGAACAGACGAGAGACCATCAAGTGGCGGTGAAGGAGCTTGTATCCGAATTCAGGTTACAATTCCTTGGACTTTTAGAAACTCGAGTCTCTGCTGTTAATGTGTCGCGTATTCAAAATTTTTTACCACATTGGTCTTGGTTTACTGATTATAATGGGCCGGGTAACCGTATTTGGCTTGCATGGGATGATGAACTGCTTGATGTGCATGTGTTAGATTTGGATGTACAGTTTATACACTGTCGTATTACTATTCGGTGTGCTCACTTGTCTGTCTTAGCCACCGTGGTTTATGGAGCAAATGATACTATTGGTAGACGGGGGTTATGGCAAAATTTGATGACATTGGCTCACTCTATCTCTGATGAACCGTGGATTGTCGGGGGGATTTCAACACCGTACTTGATATGAGTGAGGTGTGTGGATCCTCAGCTGATATTCAATTGGCTATGACTGAGTTCAAAGATTGTATCCTTGACACTGGATTAATCCACCTACCGGTACAAGGAGAGCGGTTTTCTTGGCATAATTGCAGTGAAGGAGACCGTAGCCTATGGAAACGTCTTGATAGGCTGATTGTTAATGATGCTTGGCTAGGACGGTGGCCGTGTTCGCATTATCATTGTCTCAACGCTCGGACCTCTGATCATTCTCCGCTTGTGATCCGAGGAGATACTGTTTCTCATAAGGTCAGTATGTTTCGATTCGACAACTATCTCACGATGTCGTCGGAATTCACTACTTCAGTGCAGAATATTTGGCGACATCAAATTGCAGGAACTTATATGTATGCAGTTACACGGAAACTGCGAGCTATGAAGCAGGTCTTTCGTACACTTAGAAAGAAGAAAGGAGACCTGTCTTTGAATGTCAAACTCGCGGCTGAATTCCTTGGTACGGTGCAGAAACTGTTACAAACGGATAGACACAATACATTATTGATCAGACTCGAGAAGTGTTGTAAGATGGTCTTCTTCCGAGCTACTAAGCTGGAACAGGTCATGCTTCAACAGAGGGCGAAGATTCAGTGGTTAAAGGGAGGAGATCAATGCTCGAGAATCTTCTTCCGAAAGGTGGCCATGAGAAGAGCATCCAAGAAGGTGTTCCAAATAGCGAATGAGGCTGGCCGAACACTCACCGAGTAGGATGAAGTAGTGGACGAATTTGTTTCTTTCTATCAGCGACTACTCGGAGGAGAGAGACGGCGGGAGTACATTAATTTGAGATACTTACGACCCTGGGCCCGGCATGTTGTAACACCGGCTGAGTGCACGGCGCTTGTTCAAAGGCCTACACGGGAGGAAGTCAAGGATGCTTTCTTCGATATTGCAGAGGACAAGGCGCCAGACCGGATGGCTACTCCTCGGGTTTCTATAAAGCTGCTTGGCCTGTCATAGGCGACGAGGTGGTTAAAGCAATCTTGGAATTCTTTACTACAGGGCGTCTGTTGAAGCAAGTCAACACCACTATGCTTGCTCTCATCCCTAAGGTACGGGTGCCAAACTTGGTGTCAGATTACCGACCCATATCATGCTGTAATGTGCTTTATAAGGTTATTACTAAGATAATTGTACAGCGCTTGAGACTGGTGTTAGATGCGATGATCAGCCCATCGCAAAATGCTTTTGTGCCGGGCCGTTCTATTGGTGATAACATTCTGCTTGCCCAGGAGATGTTCACAGGGTATAATAGACAGGGACTACCGAAGAGATGTGCATTGAAAGTTGATCTGAGGAAGGCATATGACACGGTCGAATGGGATTTCCTTATAGCTGCGCTCCAGCTGTTTGGATTCCCAGACATCTTTATTGGTTGGAACGAGGAGTGTGTTACTACTCCTATGTTCTCGGTGTGCATTAACGGGAACCCTCACGATTTTTTCAAAGGTGCTAGGGGGTTGCGACAGGGGGATCCGATGTCCCCGTTCTTGTTCGTTCTGGTCATAGAAGTCCTGCAGTTGATGTTGCAACAACTTATTGATCAGAATGAGGGATTCTCATACCATTGGCGTTGCAAGGAACTTGGTTTATTTCAGCTATGTTTTGCTGATGATCTCCTCCTATTTTGCAAGGCCGATGTGGCCTCAATCCAGGTGTTTAGACGTGGTCTTGAAGAATTCGCCAACCTTTCCGGCTTCATGCTAACCCACAGAAGAGCCAGCTCATTATATCCCGGTCAGAACAGGAAGAGTGGGAGCAATAATACTGAAAGCTTACCAAAAAAATGGAAGAAAAAATTTCTCTCTGTTCTCTCACACACACTACACCAAAAACACACACTAGCTCCAACAACTCCAATGCACCGGCGGCCATGGATGAAGGTGATGATGGTGAACTTGTTGACGGCAGACATGGTGCTGTCCCGGCCGCTCCGGCGACAGTCCCGACGGCAAGAGTGGTGCGAAGATGATGGATGAAATCGAACATGGAGAACTTGAAAACGAAGACCATGGCGCTGGTTCGGCCGCTCAGAAGACGCCCACGACGGCAGAAGGGGATTCGACGATGGAGAAGCTCAAAGCCGAGTTTAACATCAAAGAATTCTTCGAACTTGCTTTGCGAGTCATTGACGATGGGGACTCGGAATCCATGGAGATGTTGAAGAATTTGAAATATAAATGGATGAAGAAGCTTGGGGGAGAGCTTGACTTGGCCGGCCATGGCGGATTCCGGCCTGTTCAGACGCGGCGGCCGACTCCGTTCCCCGCGCCGACATCACGACCAGCCCGACGAGTTTCGAGGGCCGACGGCTGTTCATGCCGCCCTCTTCAGTGAGGCGCCACCCTCGTGTTTCGTGGAGCCGACGACGAAACAGGCCGCCTTGTCCCTCAAAGATGCGGCGCCGGCGCATGGGACATTGTGTGACGAGGCGCCGCAAGTCATTATGGCGCCTAGGGAACTGTTGGCGGCTGAAGCATTGAAGAGACCATTGGCGGCTGCAGCGTGCGCCTCGACTGATGCGGAGCCGGCGCATGGGACTTCGTGTGACGAGGCGCCGCAAGTCATCATGACGCCTCGAGCCGACTTCGAACCGTTGGCCGCTGCAGCATTGATGAGTCCGTTGGCGGCTGCAGCGTGCGCATCGTATGATGCGCCCTCTCAATTCGAAGAGTCACCTCGACGTTTGCCACTCCAGCCCACGCCGCCGCCATTGCCGGCCACCACCGTGGAAGCCATGGAAGGCCTGCTCATTCCAAGGATGCCGGCTCCACCGTGTGTGAAAGGGAGGGCCTCGTCCCGTCCTCGCTCGGACAGAACGGCTCGCTCCACCACGAAAACTGACAGCTTCATCTCCTCCGGCATTTCTTGTCCAGTCGGCCGTGGTTCAGACTCCATCACCACCACGGGATCGGGCGGCGCCGCCTCATCACAATGTTGCACCCATTCACTGCCCGCGGCAACGGTCAGGCAGCAGCCGCCGCCGGCCGTGTTTCCGACGACCACCGCAGCTCCGGCGACCTCTTTGCCGGAATTATTTATTGGAAAGGTCCCTTTGTATCCTCACTCGGCATTCAAGGTTGATGATGATAAAATCGCAACGGCATTTCACAATTCATCGCGAAAAACCCTCAATTTTATCCCACCTTCGGTGCAAAATGGGGAGGTTATTGTTCGTCCTTCTATTGACATGATCCGTGCGGGATCCAAGCGATGTTGGATATTTTCTGGGCAAAAAACCTTACTTCCATCATCTTAATGAATTTGTGCGTTCTATTTGGCGGGTGTGCGTGATGTTAAAGCAACGTCGAATGGATTCTTCTTTTTCCAATTTGAAACTGTCGCGGCCATGGAGGAGGTGATCGAGGGCGGTCCTTGGTTGTATCTTGGACAACCAATTGTGTTGCAAAAGTGGGAACCGGGCATGGTGTTAAGAAAATTGAAACACACAGAAGTCCCGGTGTGGATCAAACTTCGACACTTGCCAGTGGAACTCTGGACGACAGAGGGTTTGAGCACGGTGGCGAGTGGAATTGGACGACCGCTTTACCCCGATGCGATTACACGTGCATGTACGAGGTTGGATTTCGCTCGTGTATGCGTTATGCTTAACGTCAGTTCGAAGCTTCCAAAACGAACTTGGAGGTGAATCGGCATGCAAGGTGGATGTTGAGTACGAATGGCTACCACCTAAGTGTAAACAATGTGTGTCACTAGGCCATTCGACGGCTACATGTCCCGAATCTAATAAACCGAGAAACCGAAGGTTGCGGTGTATGTACAGAAGCGGCCTGTGCAGCCCCCACACACGGTCAGTAAGCCTATGGCGAGGATGTTGTCCGTACAGTTCAGCACACGGTACCCGAGGAGGACGGAACTGTAGATATGGAGATTGGAACTGACGAAAGAAGTTACATTGACAAGGGGAAAGCGATAGTTGTGTATAATCCGTTTGAGGCTTTATTGTTAACTGATGATGGTGATTCTGATCGGGGTCCTATAAGCAGCCCCTTAAAAAATGTGACATAATGAATGAGCATTCAGCATTTGGAACGTTCGAGACTGAACAGGCGAGACCATCAGGTAGCAGTGAAGGAGCTTGTAAATGAATTCAGGTTAAACTTTCTTGGTCTATTAGAAACTCGTGTCTCTGCCGTTAATGTGCTACGTGTTCAAACTTTTTTGCCACGATGGTCTTGGTTCACTGATTATGATTTGCCTGGTAACCGTATTTGGATTGCATGGGATGATGATTTACTTGATGTGGATGTGCTGAATTTGGATGTCCAATTATACACTGTCGCATTAATATTCGTTGTGCTCACCTGTCTGTCTTAGCTACTGTCGTATATGGGGCTAATGATAGTGTCAGTAGACGGGGTTGTGGCAGAGTTTAGTGACATTGGCTGACTCTATTTCTGATGAGCCGTGGATTGTTGGGGTGACTTTAATACAGTGGTGGATATGAGTGAGGTGTGTGGAGCCTCAGCAGATATTCACCTGGCCATGAACGAGTTCCGGGATTGTATCCTAGGCACAGGATTAATTCACCTACCGGTTCAGGAGAACTCTTTTCTTGGCATAATTGCAGTGAAGGAGATCGTAGCCTATGGAAACGTCTGGATAGACTACTGGTTAATGATGCTTGGCTACGACTGTGGCCGAATTCGCATTATCAATGTCTTAACGCTCGGACTTCCGATCACTCCCCACTTGTGCTCCGAGGAGATACTGATAATCATACGGTAAGCATGTTCCATTTTGATAATTACCTCACGATGTCATCAGAATTTATTCCTCTAGTGCAGAATGTATGGAGGCACAGAATTGAGGGTACATCAATGTATGCTGTT
>JACGWL010000905.1:0-11150 GCA_034509725.1 Sesamum angolense
GAAAAAGCCAAGGTCCCCATTCAATTACATCCTCCATGGCCAGCCGACTGAAAAACCAAAAGAAAAAGAACCCACTAGATGAAACTGACACATGCTGTAGTCCCTTCCAATTTGAGCGGACAAATGATTCTACTTGAGGAAAGTACGGTCTCTTTCCCAGAAAATACCCTACAGTCGTTGACCGCCACTTTTTGGAGCCATTGTCGACCACCTCCTTTGTTGGCCTGATGATGATTTCTCCGTTCTGTCTTGTCGGAGGGACAAAGTGTAAGGTCTTGCGAGATGATTGAAGAAAGGCCCCTGCAATAGTATCTACATATTCCGCCTGTAACTTCACATTGCCTATGTAAACGTTCGATCGGTTCAGCAGTCCATCTTGGACGGTCATCGGTGGAGTCGAATCCAGTACGGGAGTGCAATCTTAGATATGAACATCTTCATCTCGACATTCCGTTAGCTCCGACCCAGCTAAATCCCCAGCTGCAACAGGCGAGTTTTGTGGAATCGAGGCTTCTAGAGGCTCATTTTCTTGAGAATTACGACTGGGTCCCTCTTTCGGACTATCTAGTGACAAATCCTCAAGCAATTGAGCCGGAACATCGGAAATATGTGGAATCAGACTTTCTTGGGGCTCCTTTTCTTGGGAAGAAGAAGTGGCCAAACCCAAATGCGAGCTCGAAGAGCATCCATGGTTGTCTATCCCCGTCCGAATAACAGGGTAAGTAACCAAATCAGTCAAAGGCACATAATTCGTACCTGTCCTCACAGAACGGCGAGGCAACAGGGATATCCTTGGTCGAAACAGCGTACTTGGATGGCCAGTCACCGACTTGAGAGCTGGGTTCTTGCTCGTCTTGAACTTCTGCTCCCAGCGATCTTTCAAGGAATTTAAATTTGCCATAGCTTCAGAATCTCCATTCAAGACCCGATTTGCCAGTTCATAGAAACCATCGAAATTGAATTCCTCTCTAGTGCAAGGTGATTCCTTACCATCAAGACCGTGTGAATCTCCACCAAGAATTTCAGCCTCGGTATCTCCGTCTGGGTTCTCATCGTGTACGGCCGAGCTTTAAGTGTGTGTAGTGTGTGTAGAGTCAGTGTGTGTATTATGTGAGAGAGGGTAAAGAGAATTAGACTTAGGGAGCATTTCACTTAGCAAATTTACCATGCACTATTAGGTGTTAAGACCTACCTCTGGGTCCAGTTTCGTCAGATTCTAAGACAGTTTTTATTTTAGCTATTTTGCACGATTTTATTAAAGAAAATTTGCTTATCTTGTTACTAACTTGTAGTTATTATTTGATTTAGCAAATTTACCACGCACTGTTATGTGTTAAGACCTACCTCTGGGTCAAGGTTCGTAAGATTCTGAGATAATTTTTTTATTTCAGCTATTTTGCACGATTTTATTAAACAAAGTTTGCTTACCTTCTAACTAACTTGTAGTTATTATTTCTCTTAGCAAATTTACCATGCACTATTATGTGTTAAGACCTACCTTTGGGTCAATTTCGTCAGATACTGAGACAGTTTTTATTTCAGCTATTTTGCACGATTTTATTAAAGAAAGTTTGCTTACATATCTCACTAACTTGAAGGTATTATTTCACTTAGCAAATTTTCCACGCAATGTTATGTGTTAAGACCTACCTCTGGGTCATGATTCGTAAAATTCTGAGATAGTTTTTATTTCGGATATTTTGCACTGTTTTATTGAAGAAAGTTTGCTTACCTATCTTACTAATTTGTAGTTACTATTTCACTTAGAGAATTTACCATGCACTACTATCTGTTAAGACCTACCTCTGGATCAAGTTTCGTCAGATTCTGAGATAGTTTTTATTTCAGCCATTTTTTCACGGTTTTATTAAAGAAAGTTTGCTTACATATCTTACTAACTTGTAGCTATTATTTCACTTAGCAAATTTACCAGGCACCGTTACTTGTTAAGACCTACCTCTGGGTCAAGTTTCGTCATATTCTGAGACAGTTTTTATTTCAGCTATTTTTTTTTTTTCGGTGAAGGTAATTTGCATTAATGTAAAAAGAGTAACTCGAACAGTACAGAAAGGTCAGATGGAAAACCCCTCGCCAGGCCAAGGGATTTTCCATAATCTATAAAGACCAAGTGAGCAAACAGAATGCCGTAAGGGGACACTAATGATCCTCTGTCTAATCTCCTCCACAACAAGCTTGCCCACAATCGAGGGTGGTCGGCTACGCTGCTGGAAGCGCCTTGCATTGCGTTCCTGCCAGATGTGGTAGACAATTGATGCCAATAAAGATCGATATGCTGCATTAACCACATGCTTTCCACGCCATCTGGATGACGCCCATTGAACACCATGTTGCCAATCCCGGTGGGGCCATGGAAGTGGGATCTGCTGTCGGATAATGGCAAAGCAACTGCGGGAAAAAGAGCATGAAAAGAAAAGGTGATCATGTGTCTCAGGGACTCCATCCTGGCACAGAATGCAATTCCCTCCAATATGGTGAAGCCATGGTTTATCCAATGTAGACAATCTCCCCATGATAGCGAGCCAAAGGATAAAGCAGTTCTTTGGGATTTTGAAGGAACCCATCAAAAGAAAGGACCAGTGCACCTTGGGTCCTGGTGGGTGGAAGAGTTCATAAGCTGTCGAGGTTTTGAAGGAGCCATCCTTAGACTTCCAACTGATTCTATCCGGGCCCTCCAAAATGGGGGGAGCATGTGAGTGATTTCCAAGCATGCAATATCAGTAATCAAAGGCCAATTCCACTGCCCTTCCTTAATGACTACTGAAAGCTTGTTGAGAAGTCCAGTACTGGTCAATTGAGGTCCCCTGGGGAAACGAGAAATGAGAGGACCAAGCGGGTTCCACGGATCATGCCAAAGTGAAATGGAGTCACCATTCCCAACGCGATAGTGGATATGGGACATCAAAGACTGTCTAAGTGAGAGCATTTTCCTCCAACCCCAAGCTCCTTTGTTTTCCTTAACTGTCCAAATCGAACAGTCCCGAAGTCGAACCTGGATGATCCAGTCAACCCAAATAGATGTCCGGTCCTGTTTAATGACTGCCCATAAGTGTTTACTCATCAGTGCACGGTTTAGGGCAAGAATGTCTTTGATCCCAAGGCCACCTTCCTCAATCGGTCTACAGACAGCTCCCAAGAAACTTTTGGGTAACCACTAGCAGAGGTACCTTTCCAAAGAAAGGTACGTAATCGCTTAATCATCTCTTTGATAATCCCCTTCGGCAAAATAAATACCGTAGCCCAGTACACCTCAAAGGAGATCAAAACAGATTTGATAAGTTGAACCCGGCCAGCAAAGGAGAGCTGGACTCCTTCCCATCCTTTGATTCGGCTCTCAATCTTCTGAAGCAATGGTTGACAATCAGCGATAGAAAGTCGTGCTAAAATAAGTGGAAGACCTAGGTATCTGACCGGAAGGTGGCCCTCCTGAAACCCTAATGTCGCGAGCAGTGACTCACGGAGCCCCAAAACTGCTTTGGAAATAATCAATTGGCTTTTTTGGGGGTTGGTGTAAGCCCGAGAGTGTGGCGAAAAGATCAAGTCCACGGCAAAAAAGATTCACTGAACGCACATCCGCCTTACACAACAAAAGAAGGTCATCGGCGAAAGATAATTGGAACAGGTTCAATTCCTGGCATCTCCAGTGGTACTGAAATTCCCCGTCCTGTTCAATTAGTTGCTGCAAAATCATGTGAAGGACTCCATGACCAGAACAAAAAGATATGGGGACATGGGGTCTCCCTGTCTGAGACCCCGTGCCCCGCGAAGAATCCATGCACCCCACCATTCACTACAACCGAATGTGCTGAAGTGACACACTCCTCAATCCAACCAATAAACAAATCAGGGAAACCAAACATTTGTAGAGTGGCAATCAGAAAGTCCCATTCCACAGTGTCATATGCTTTTCGTAGATCCTTTTAAGGCACATCTAGAAGGGAGCCGACATTGATTATACCAGCAAAAAGTTCTTGGGCAAGAAGGACGTTATCGCTAATCAGCCGACCCGGGACAAATGCATTTTGAGATGGGCTAATGAGTAAATCCAGACTTTCTCTAATCCGGCTCACAAGAATCTTGGTAATAACTTTGTAAATAACATTGCAGCAAGATATGGGCCTGAATTCTGCAGCTGAATGAGGGGTTCGTACCTTAGGAATCAATGTGAGCAAAGTAGCATTCACTTGTTTCAAGAGATGGCCCGTCTTGAAGAAGTCCATAATGGCGATCGAAACCTCTCCTCCCACAACCGGCCATGCAGCTTTGAAGAAACCGATGAGAATCCATCTGGCCCAGGGGCTTTGTCTTCCTCAATATCAAAGAAAGTTGTTTTAACTTCATCAATGGTAACAGGTCGAATAATAGCCGAGCCTCATCATCCGAGAGAATATGCCTAGCCCAGGGACGTAAATACCGAAGGTCAATAGCCCTAGCAGTCTGGTCCCCCCCAACAAATCCTGGAAAAACTTCCCAAAGATACTGCTAATAACGGTGGGTTCTGTCTGTTCATTGCCATCGTTATCGGAAATCTGGAAAACCCTCTTGTTGGACCTCCTAGTGGCCACCCGACGGAAGAAAATCCTGGAGCATTGGTCTCCACCCTTCAGCCATTGAAGCTTTGCTCTCTGTCTCAGCATAACCTGTTCAAGCTTAGACGCTTTGAGGTATACTATCCTGCAGCAGTGCTCCAATAGCAAGAGAAGAGAATTGTGCCTATCCAACTGGAGAATGTTCTGAGCGACCTCCAAGAAGCCAGCCGCCAGCTTGACATTCATCGCCAGATCCCCTTTACAACGTCTTTGTTGCCGAAAAACCGGCTTAAGAGCTTTCAATTTTCTAGTCACTGAATACATAGGAGTACCCAATAGTGTGCCGCCAAATAGAATGAACAGATGCGAGGAATCCAGGTGATAATGCAAGGTAGTTGTCAAAGCGGAACAAACTGACCTGCATATTACGACAGTCTCCTTTCAAAACCAACGGTGAGTGATCCGATGTGCGAGGTGTGAGGCATGTATAATACAGGTTCGGCCATCTATCCATCCAAACATCATTAACAAGCAATCGATCCAGTCTCTTCCAAAGGCTCCGGCCATCCAAACTGCAGTTATGCCAAGTGAAACGTTCACCTTGCATAGGAAGAGAAAGAAGTCCGGTCTGAATGATACAATCATTAAACTCGTTCATGGCCACTCGTATGTCCCCAGAGGCTCCACTAACCTCACTCAAATCCAATACTGTATTAAAATCACCTCCCACCAGCCACAGCTCGTTGCCAATTGTCACTGACAAATCAATAAGCCCCTGCCATAATTCTCGCCGGCACTCACATCATTCGCACCATAAACCACCGTAATCAAGAGTCTCATGTAATTCATAGATATGAACACGACAATGAACAAATTGAGAATCAACATTAAGAATATCCACATCAATAAGCTCATCATTCCATGCAATCCAAATACGATAACCCGGTCCCCCATAATCAACAAACCATCGCCATCTAGATAATAAACCTGATTGGATTCGTGTGACATTATTTTGCAAAACCCTAGTTTCCAATAAAGCGATAAAGTGTAACCTGAATTCATTAACAAGATCTCGAACTGCAACTTGATGGTCTCTCCTGTTCAGTCCCGAACATTCCATATCGCTGTATTCAACATGGGGAAACCTTTGAGGGGCTGCATTTGTTAGGACCCCTTGACGAGCCGTCTGCTTCATCATCAGTTTCACGCAGTAAATCAAAAGCGTTAAAAAGGACAATATCCTTACCCTTATCCCTGTCATACCCCGGCATGTCCTCGCTAACTCTGTCAACCTCAGGCTCAGGGTGGATTTCTTCCGAACCGGGTCGGCCTGGACTTTTTTCTTCAACTTCAATTCCGGTTCAGCTGGTATGATAGGCATGGATTTTCTAACATAGATCGAAACCGCGGGCTTAGTTGGTTTTGAAAGAGGGCATTCCTTCGTACTATGTCAAGGCTTGAACATCCCATGCATTTAGGTGGAAGCCATTCGTACTCAACATCCACCTTGCATGCCGATTCTCCTCCAAGTTCGTTAGGCATCATAATTACAACGTGTTTTGGTAGCTTCGAACTGACATTAAGCATCACGCATACACGAGCGAAATCCAGCCTCGTGCATGCACGTGTAATCGCATCAGGGTACAGTGGTCGGCCAATTCCACTCGCCAACGTGCTCAAACCCTCTGTCGTCCAGAGTTCCACCGGCAAGTGTCGAAGTTTGATCCAAACTGGGACTTCTGTGTGTTTCAGTTTTCTTAACACCATGCCCGGTTCCCACTTTTGTAACACAATCGGTTGCCCAAGATGCAACCAAGGACCTCCCTCGATGACTTCCTCCATGGCCGCGACAGTTTCAAATTGGAAAAAGAAAAACCCATTCGTCGTCGCCTTAACATCACGCACAGCTGGCCAAATAGAACGCACAAATTCATTAAGGTGATGGAAATAAGGTTTTTTACCCAGAAAATAACCAACAGCAGTAGTATTCCAACGATGGGATCCCGCTCGGATAATGTCAATAGAAGGGCGAACAATAACCTCCCCGTTTTGCACCGAAGGTGGGATGAAGTTCAGGGTTTTTTGCGATGATTTATGGAATGCAGCAGCGATTTTATCGTCTTCAATCTTAAAATCCGAATGTGGATGCAACGGGACATTCCCAATAAAAGTTCATGTAATTGTTTCGCTGGAATCGAGGTGGTCGCCGGAATAGCAGCTGTCGGTGGCTGTGTTCTGACCAGAGGTGTGGGCATCGGTCCTGGGGCAGCTTGTTGCTGTGGCGGCGCCACCCTAGCCAACGGCGGCAAAGGAAAAAACGCCTGGCCGGCTGGACGACGGAAACAGCCGGCGACTGGCGGCGGAACTGGCCGTTCAGAACGGGAACGGAGCCCTCGGCGGGGAAGGGGTCGTCCACCACCACAACCTCCCTAGCGTCCGTTGGCTGCGGCGAGGACCTCGGCGGGGAAGGGTTCGTCTTGTTCCGGCAGAGGTCGACATCCTCGGCGTCCATGGAGTTTTCCGTCAATGGCAGCGTGGAGAAAGTCGGAGGCGAAGTCAACGAGGACGGCGCCGCTTTGTTGTGACCGAGGGCGGCTTGTCCAGCCGCATTGTTGGGACCGAGGGCGGCTTGTCCAGACGCAATGATGGGATCGAGGGCGGCTTGTCCAGCCTTTGACTTACTAAACGAAGTCAACAATTGCAGCTCCGCGAAACACGAGGACGACGCCGCAATGATGGGACCGAAGGTGGCTTGTCTAGCCGCATTGTTGGGACCGAGGGTGGCTTGTCCAGCCGCATTGATGGCCGAGGGCGGCTTGTCCAGCCGTTGACTTACCACAAGCCGCGGGGGCAGCTGTCGATACGTCGTACGCCGAAGCCGCCAATGGTCCCCAATGTGACGCGGCTGTCGAGGCGTCAAAAGTCGCAGCCGCCAACAGTTGATGCTCGGCTCTAGGCTCTTGCGGCTTCACAGAGCCCGAGGACGGCGCCTCATTGAAGAAGGCGGCTTGTTCAGCCGCTGGCCTACGAAAACCACGCCTGGCTGGACGTGTTGTCGGCACGGGGTATGGTGTCGGCTGCTGTGAATGAACTGGCCGGAATCTTCCATTGCCGGCCAAGCTAAATTCGCCCCCAAGCTTCTTCATCCATTTATTTTTCAAGTTTTTTTAACATCTCCATTGATTCCGAGTCTCCATCGTCAATGACCCTCGAAGCAAGTTCTAAGAATTCTTTGATGTTAAACTCGGTTTTGAGCTTCTCCAATGTCGAATCCCCTTCGGCCGTCGTGGGTGTCGTCGGAACGGTCGGACTAGCGCCATGGCCTTCTTTGTCAAGTTCCCCTTGTTCAGATTCATCTTTGTTGATCGCACCACCTCCAGCCGACGAGATAGTCTCCGGAGCAGCCGAGACTTCACCATGGCTGCCTTCACCAAGTTCACCATCTTCACCTTCATCCATGGCCGCCGGTGCATTGTTGGAGCTAGTGTGTGTTCTTGGTGAATTGTGTGTGAGAGAAAAGAGAGAAATTTTTTCTTCCATCAGTGTGGTAGTGCGTGGGTAAATTTGCTATTCGGAGACAATTTTTATTTCAGATTTTTATTTCAGCTATTTTGCACGATTTAAATAAAGAAAGTTTGCTTATCTTGTTACTAACTTGTAGTTATTATTTGATTTAGCAAATTTACCACGCACTGTTATGTGTTAAGACCTACCTCTGGGTTAAGTTTCGTGAGATTCTGAGACAGTTTTTTATTTCAGCTATTTTGCACGGTTTTATTAAACAAATTTTGCTTACCTTCTAACTAACTTGTAGTTATTATTTCACTTAGCAAATTTACCATGCACTATTATGTGTTTTTTTTTTTTCGGTGAAGGTAATTTGCATTAATGTAAAATTATAAGAAAATACAAACAACTCTTGGAATCAGTTGGAAAGCCCCTCGACATGCCAAGGGATTTTCCATAATCTGTAAAGGCCAAGTGTGCTAACAGACTGTCGTAACTGAACGCTAATGATCCTTTGTCTGAGCTCTTCGACTACAAGATTTCCCACAATCGAGGGTGTCCGACTACGTTGCTGGAATCGTCTTGAATTGCGTTCCTGCCAGATGTGATAGACTAATGAGGCCAGTAAAGATCGAAATGCTGCATTTACCACATGCTTTCCTCGCCATCTAGATGACGCCCAGTGGATTCCTCGTTGCCAATGACGGTGGGGCCAACGAAATGGTATCTGCTGTCGGATAATGGTAAGACATCGGCGGGAAAAGCAGCATGTACAGAAAAGGTGGTCATGTGTCTCTGGACTCCATCCTGACATAACATGCAGTTACTATCTGTATGTTGAAGCCATGGTTTGTCCAATGTCGACAATCTCCCCATGATAGCAAGCCAAAGAATAAACCAGTTCTTTGGGATCTTGAAGGGACCTAACAGCAGTGAAAACCAGACAACCCTTGGGACCCGGTGGTCGAAAAAGATCATAAGCTGTCAAAGTGGTGAAGGAGCCATCATTAGATTTCCAATTGATTTTGTCCTGGCTCTCCAAAATAGGGGGGAGCATGTAAGTGATTTCCAAGCATGCAATATCAGTAATCATTGGCCAATTTCACTGTCCATCCTCCATGACCACAGAAAGCTTATTAAGAGGTCCTGTATTGGTTATCTGAGGTCCTCTGGGGAATCGAGTGATGAGAGGTCCCAGTGGTGCCACGGATCATGCCAAAGTAAGAAAGAATTACCATCCCCAACTTGAAAATGGATATGAGATAACAATGTATGTCTAAGTGTGAGCATTTTCCGCCAACCCAAGCTCCTTTGTTATCCTTAACTGTCCATATTGAACAGTCCCGAAGTCGAACCTGGGATATCCAATCAACCCAAATAGATGTCCGATCCTGCTTGATTACTGCCCACAGGTGTTTGCTCATCAGCGCACGGTTGAGGGCAAAGATGTCTTTGATACCTTGGCCACCTTCCTCGATTGGTCGGCAAACAACCTCCCAGGCCACCTTCGGATATCCACTGGAAGAGGTACCTTTCAAAGAAAGGTACGCAGTCTCTTAATCATCTCTTTAATAATCCCTTTGGCAAAATAAATGTCATAGCCCAGTAAACCCTCCAAGGAAACCAAGACAGATTTGATAAGCTGTACCCGACCTGCAAAGGAGAGCTGGACTCCCTCCCATCCCTTAATGCGGCTGTCGATTTTCTGTAACAACGGTTGACAATCAGCGATTGAGAGCCTTGCTGAAATAAGTGGTAGACCAAGGTACCTAACAGGTAGGTGGCCTTCCTGGAACCCAGCGTCTCAAGCAATGAATCCGTAGTCCAGAAGCCGCCTTGAGAAAATCAATTGGCTCTTCTGGGGGTTAGTGTGTAAGCCAGACAGTGAAGCAAACAAGTCAAGTCCCCGGCGAAAAAGACTCACAGATCGCATATCTGTCTTATAGAGGAGGAGAAGGTCATCCGCAAAAGACAATTGGAACAATTTCAGTTCCGTGCACCTCCAATGATAAAGAAATTGACCATCCTGATCAATAAACTGTTGCAAGATCATCTGCAGGACTTCCATGACAAGAACAAAGAGGTACGGGGATATGGGATCACCTTGCTGAGTCCCTGTGCCCCAAAAAATCCATGCACTCCACCATTCACAACAATCGAAAAATGGGCAGAGGTAACGCATTCCTCAATCCACCTGTTAAAGATAGCAGGAAAGCCAAATAGACGAAGAGTAGCAAAAAGAAAGTCCCATTCCACTGTGTCATAAGCTTTCCTAAGATAGGCCAGGCTGCTTTATAAAAACCTGATGAAAAACCATCTGGCCCTGGTGCTTTGTCCTCCTCAATGTCAAACATAGCTGTTTTAACCTCTTCAACAGTAACAGGGCGAATAAGAGCACAAGCTTCCTCCTCCGTGAGAATATGCCGAGCCCAAGGGCGTAAATAGTGGAGGTCAAGGGCCCTATTTGTTCGATCCCCACCCAACAGATCCTGGAAATAAGTCACAAAGACACTGCTAATGGTGTTGGGATCTGTTTGAACTAGGCCATCACTGTCTGAGATCTGGAAAAGGCGTTTATTAGCCTCCTGGTAGCTACTCGTTTGAAGAAAGCCTTGGAGCATTGGTCTCCACTTTCAACCATTGAAGTTTCGCTCTTTGTCGCAACATGACATGTTCAAGTTGTGTTGCTTTGAGATACACCAACCTGCAACAGTTCTCAAGTTGTAATAAGAGAGAGTTGTGCCTATCAGCCTGGAGCAGTTTCTGAGCAACCTCCAGGAATCCTGCTGCAAGTTTGACATTATTCGCCAGATCACCTTTTTTCCGTCGTTGTTGACGGAACACCGGCTTAAGGGCTTTCAGTTTACGAGTGACTGAATACATCGGTGTACCGATTACTGGGTGCTGCCAAATTTGTGAACAGATGCAAGAAACCCGGTGATAATGCAAGATAATTATCAAACCGAACATACTGACCTGTACATCCCGACTGTCACCCTTCAGCACCAACGCGAGTGATCAGAGGTACGTGGTGTAGAAAAGATTCGCCATTGCTCCAGCCATGCATCATTAACAAACATGCGAATCCAGTCATCT
>JACGWL010000906.1:0-40544 GCA_034509725.1 Sesamum angolense
AATAAAAGAACCAGCTTAAGTAACGATAGATACCATAATGACATCCAGGGGAAATATCAAGAAATATTTGAAAGTATTGAAAAAATATCATTAACGTTATAGTCTTAAAAAAGAAAAGATAGATTTCTGCTGGATCGGGGTTTACACAAGCTCTATGAGTATATTCTATATATAAATTCTACAATCTCGGAAGGAAAAAGGGGGTCGTTAATTGTATCGAGAAATTCGGCATAGATGCTCCCAGGCATGGTGTTGCGCTAAGTCCAAACGAATGGGAAAACACCGACGCACTGCGCGGCTAAACGGTGGGGAGTTGTCCTGGACGACTAGTACGGAGATGAATCACACCAATAGGGACAGGGTCGCAAGGAAGTACTAAAACCTTATCGGTTTTTTTCTCCCTGGGCTAATAGATTGGGGAAGCCTAAATATCTTTCTTCCACGTCAACCAACATCACCTAGTCTCTAGTGTCATGGACTTGTTGCTAGGGGATGCGGAAAAAAACCAATTTACAAAATGAGAACTATGAACATCTGACCAAAAATTCTTGAAACCGTTCTGTCGTTCTAACTTCAAAATCAAATTATTCAACATCGGAAAAAGCGCCATGTTTTTTTTTCCCGAGAAATTCGGCTTCTCGGACGGTGGGCGCCACGCCATGTTTAACGCGACGGGTGATTTTTAATAGAATATGGAATAAAATGCTAGACAGGCGACTAATTAGTAGAGTATGAAATTAATCATTGTGTGCTGAGCGCCACCAGCGCTCTAAGATGTGGGCACTTGGCGCGCGACAAATCATGCGGCAAGAAGTGAACACGTCATTATCATGAACATATGGAAATACAGACAACTATCAATAGAAGAGGGTTTCTAGAGATAGCAGGATGTACCGACTTTTAAGTTAAAAGGTTAGATACCGACACCCACGCATTTAAAGTTAAAAAATTTGAAAATGAATTTTTTTTTGGAAAATAAGAGATACATTGAACTCAATAGAATTAATTTTGAAAACCTGTTAGTATGTATCGTTTTATTCCATTATGTCGAATTAAGTGAATACTACTTTTTAATCCACTCACAAAAGAGGTTTAAAATAAGATAACATTTTTGAACGAGTAGAAAAAGTTTATACTTGTGTAACGTTTCTTTAAACCAAACGCGTGTTCATATGTGTGGGTTGCCGTAACTTGGGCAAAAGCCAATGGCAGGGCGCTGTGACGAGGGTTTTCTAAAAGGACCGGATGGCTTGGGGGTTGTGGCAGGGCTGGGAAAAACCATAGAGCATCCTCAGGATTTAGAATCAGTGGTAGAGTATATCAAATACTTAAGGGATGTCGACCACATTATATGTATGTATATCGTGTATTATATATGGATGAGATCGGACTACCGCTTGATCAGTAGTAACTGTGACATCTAAAAGACTCGAATACGGTCTTTACTTAAGTCACGAGAAAATTCAAGATCTAGAACATATATACCGATAACAAATAAAGATAGGTCATTGGTGTTTTAGAGAAGGTATTTCCTAATAACGGTTCTTCAAAAGCCATCATGCGTGAATCAAAATAGACCTCCACTCATATCCCTAAGTAAGTGTGCAGTCAGTATTCCAAAGTCCTTTTTTGTTTTCGCACGTTCCGCCACCGGGCGCAAATCTTTTGCATTAATTGCCATTTTTTGGTGCAAAAATTGTAAAAGAATGTTCGGGCAGGGTGGGTAGGTTTTCTTTATTAAAAATATATCTAAAAATAGATAAAAATGCATCTGTGTGTTGTTAAAAATATAAATATTCTTTTATTTTTTAAGATAATACGCCTGCTTATCCTCATCGGTTAATTAAAAATTAACAAACAATTAATTTTTTTTATCGGTAAAGAGGATCGTTGGTACTTCTATATCCTTTATAGCGTAGTTATCTTCCTTATTGTTATGAAATCGCGGTTGGGTAGCTTTTTTTGATCTGGATGAACAAATCGGTGGATGATTCGTAATGAATTAAGAATTATTCCCCACTCGTTAGGGTTCTTCATGGGCTCCACGTTTGTTCTTTGATTATCAGGTAGAAAGAGTGGACATAGGAGGTTGGTAGGGCATAAGAGTGGATATGAGTGAGCTCATCTAATCCCAACCTTATCAATCGGAGTGTAAGTGTGATTTTGGACTCCATCTCAGAGAGTTGGGGGGGAGTTTCATTGGAAAGTGAGGACTTCTCTTTAGTTAACCAAAGGATCTTCTACTAAAGGGCAAAGAGTTATGTGGGGTGACTTTAAGGCAGGGGGACCCGTCCGGGTAGCAGATAGTACGATAAGTGTTATGTTGTGGAGAACTGAAATCGCTATCGTCAGGGGTTGTCCTCCTAGACTGGATGTGGTTGCTAGTGACACAATGGGCTGACGAGATGCCACGTAGGAGAGTGAGTTGTCATGTGTGTGGGCCTTTTGGGCCGAATATTTTGTTGGGCTTTAATCATGGTACGAGTAGGGGGATGCCCTGCCTCTTGGGCCTCTTAGAATGTTATGGCCTTTGTTTCTTTTTTCTTTTTGGATCGTTCGGGTCTTTTTGGGCTAACCTATTTTTATGCACATCAATATTTAACTTATATATTAATTTAAATTAGTTAAAAAACATTATTGTTATTGTTCATTAATATTTATATTGATAAATATTTAAGTTTTTATAAATGAACTTAGTATATTATTTTTTGTATTGTGGTACTGATTTAATTTTTTAATTTAAATTATAAATTTATTAAAAAAATATATACATTTTTTTGTGTTTTGATATTTACATAAATATATTTAAAATAAAATTATTTATTATTTAGAAGGGATGAAAAATATAAAAAAAATTATTAAAAATAAGGTTATATTATAGTAATCTTAAACACAATATAAGCAATATATATTATTATGTTTAGAAGAGTTCAAAGTTTTCATCATTCAAATGAGATAATTACAACATACCAGAATAAAAAATATAAAAAAAATATTTTTTCATTTAATAAATGATTAATTTCATGATTTTACAAACATAAGGGGCTAAAGTGGTAAAATAAAATTTATTAATAATTTTACCCTACAAAGAGTAAAAATCCAGCCACATTTCCATGGAAAAATGGTTAGAGGACCAAATTGAGATAAAAACTAAAGTTTAAAGTGCTAAAATTAAAAATAAACCTGAGGAATTAAGTGATTCTGAACAAAAAATTTTGAGACCAAATATAGTATTTATTGTTTAAAAATGTTAAACCATGACTTCTCTATTAGAGCAATTGAAATATAGGTGAATGAGAGCGTTTGGCGAGGTTTATTTAAAATATTCCATATTTTACAAAATATTTAAAAAGTTTAAATATGTTGAATTTATTTTATAAATAGTTTTTTTAAATATTTGAATAAATAAGGTGTCAAATTATAGATTTTAGAAAGTGAAAACTTGCAAATTTCTGAGCTGTTATTAACAAATTTAAAAAAAGTTTATAAGATTCTATATATTTAATTTGAGATCTTATGTATATATTTTTAAATAATTTATCGAAAACTTTTATAAAGTTTATAAACACTCAAACATCTTATAAAATATTACAAGAGGTTATTTGATGATTTAGTTTTCGTATAAATTAGTGTCAAACTTTCGTTGAGCTATAGAGAATATTACTTATCGACTTAGAAGGTATTTGTTGAGTTGGAGGGTGTTTGGTAAAAGCATATAAACACCTCAAACATCTCATAAAATGTTAGAAGAGCTTGAACTTATAAGTTATTTAAAATCGTTTGACAATTTTTTTAAAAAAGAGCTCGTAAAATTTAAAAAAAATAAGATGTTTTGAATCTTATAAAATTTTTAAACAAAGTTAACCTTACCTAATTTTTAAACCCTTGCTGTTGTGTGAAAATCTGATATTAGATTGTATTTAATTTAATTCTCATGCCAATTCTTTTTTATTGTTGGAAAAAAGATTATCTATTTAAATTTTTCTTTGAAGTTATAGTGTATAATATTATGAAATATTTTCAAAAGTTTAGATACAAAATATGTCAATAAATCGCCTACTATATACGTTTGATCTTAAGGAGGTTTGGGTCCATTTACTTTTTTCTATTATAGACGGTTACAAAAACCATGAAAAATAGCTTATCGATGCTCACTAGGTGAGATATCTCAAAAACCCATTCATTTCTGGCAATAGCACGGCGATATAATTTAATCTCTAATTTTAAATGAGCACAACTATATTATTGAATTCTAATTTAGAAACAGTTAATTTAGTGGTAATAACCTACAAATTGAGTTGTTGTTAACTAATGTTTACATAATAATTTTCAATAAATAACTCATCATTGTAAAACAAATAACTATGACCATTTTATTTCTTGCGACGCATTGTTCGAGGTTCTCTACGCAGGAGAGAGGTTGCGGCGCCTACAGCATATACAATATTGCTGCGTAATAATAAGTGGTGGCGGGGTTGGCCGCGGAAAAATAGCTAACATAGCTTACGAAGGATCTACCTTGTCGTAATTTTGTGTATGATGGCTGGTATAGGCGAGAACATGAACTACGAGTTATCCAAGATAGGACGGGAGGGACTAATCGCAAAAAATAGGCAATATGAACTCCAAGAATATAATGATTGAAGAACACACTGATTGTCGTCTTTTTATGTATACTCTTTTTAGAATATAAATCGAAAATATGTGAAGCTATCTGGTTTAATATACCCACTCTATTTTTATTACGCTAGTGAGGATTTTGGCTTCCCACTTTATGACAGGTCCGCGAGGCAGAACGTATTTAAATTTTGAACAATATTAAAGTTCTTTACTCCAATCATTTGGCGCTTTTTCTTACCATATGGCGTGCCGCGAAATTAGGTCTTACGATGCGTGTCGGAATAATGAAGGAATTGCGCGTCACAGGCAGAGAGAAAACCCTTTAGATTTCTCGAACGGCAGCGATTTATTATCTCTCGAGGAGTAATGTTTTTTGGCCATGACAGGGTAAATATATAGATGGGAGTGTTATCTGAGACCATTACCCTAGATACTTGCACGACATTATACACATGGAGGGATATATACAATAAATATAAAATTTATTTGAAAACTCATCAGGTTGTCCTGTATTTTACTTTCAAAATCAAATGAACAACGGAAAAATGCCGTTTTTTTTCGGGAGAAATTTGCTCGGCAGGGTGCGGCGCACTATATATATACGCGCGCATATATAATGCCTATTGGGCTTCAATTTCAAAATAATTGGGACACGACATGAAGCTGTGGGGTAACTTTCGATAGAGTTTAGAGGTAAAAAAATACCATACCACGATAAAGTGGTTTTACTCATAGAGGCTCCTTTCATAATAGAAGGTCTAATATGGACGTGCATTAAATACAACATTTAACAAATATCATGGCCAATAGCCAAAATACTAGATGATACATAATGCCAAAAATTTTCATTTGAGATTAACATAACCAACCACTGTTCTTATTGTCATGTCTTCATTAGATATCACTCTCATCATAAAAATAACTTTAACTCATTTGGGATAATAATGAGATCCATATTATCTGGATATAAGTTAATTCGGCCTCCCCAGTGTCAAATTGGAAGTGATCTTTGATCACATAGCACAGCAGACAGTCAAATCAAAAATTGGTGGAAGGTGGAGTTCTGAGTATAAATTGATTTCGTGGGGCTTTCCATCACAAAAAGAGTCTATTACTTATCAATAGTAAATTGAATCCACTCTCGATTTTTATTATTTCTGCGCTCAGAATATTAGTTCTCCACACGACGCTACTTTAAAACTCTCATTAACATCTCTAATTCCATTTCTGAGAAATTAATATTATAATTGTAAACATTCTTAGACTAAAATTTGGAACTACATACCGTTGTCTTCGCTTTGAGTACTCGTGTGTTCTATATGGATGTTCTAACTCTATTATTAAGCTCATACACCGACATAAAATCATTCATGTTAGACGGGGCTTGGATAGGCGAATACTCTCTTAAGGTTGGCCAAATATATGCGTCGTGCACTAGACGTTAATTAAATCATTTTAAGTTCAATCTCTTTCGGTCAATGTGGAGACAGCCTAAGGGCTACTGCGCCGGCGGAAAAACTGAGTGATTGGCTGCGAGGGATTTCTATGCTAACCGATTTCTATGCACTAGATTGGAGTCATATGTATAACGGATGAAAAACCAATACAAAATGAAGACCTATGAACTGACCAAAACTTTTGAAAACTTTGGTCCGTTTTAACTTTCAAAATAATATCAAACATGGAAAAGCAATTTTTTGAGAAATGGGCTCCCGCAGGTGGCGGCGCAGCTGAACATTAAGGCTACAGAGTGCCAGCTAGCGGTACGGACCTTCCATCGATCGTCTTGTCTGTGGCTAGGGGTTGGGGGCATCGATAAATTGGTCATGAACATATAACATTTTAGAACTAAACATCTATGCCTTAATAATTGCTATTACATCTATTGTGTTCTCTTTCCTACTTGGAGTCACATGGCTAGAGAAAAGCACTTTTCTATTTAGATCACCATACAAATTGAGGACGTCTGTGGGCCATGAAAACATTGCACTCCGCGGAAGAGATCTAATTGAAAATAGACCCACAGGAGTTTCGGTCTATCATTTACTTCTGTGACTAGAAAAAATGCATACCCCTATGAACCAACCAAATCACTTAATAAATGCAACACTATTGTTATATATGCATCAGGAGAACTTTATCTGAGGCTTCCCTCGGAGGGTGCGCCCGTAGATATAGTCGTCGCATATGGTGAGACTGCGCGTGAATCTCAAGTCTTAGGATAAACCTCTCATACCTATCGGGAGGCTGAGGACGATTCAGTTTCTATATTTGGACCTAACGGGAAAAAGACCATACTCAGCCGCAGGTTATTCAATCATGTAGCTCCTCGGGAGTCAGTTCAGAGTCATTCTGGTCTTTGTGCGACCACCCGTGTAAGAAGCAAAATCTAGATAAATCATGAGCAGAAAATGAACTTTGACATACGAACGTACAAGATATGGGAAATGTACCCGCTGTCGCTTGAGAAATTTGTCACCCTTAATTCATATAAATCAAAATAACATGTGACTCAAGTTGTGAAAGTCTAGAATAGATTTATCTTCGAAGTACATTCGGCTATCCCGGTGTCAGGTGAGCGCACGAGGTTCTGCCTTGGAACATTTTGAATGGCGCCAACCCTGTGAAGGAGGTTGGGGTGTGAGATTTGGTTGCCATTAATATGCGGGAAAAAACCCCTCAATCTTATCAGCATTGGTTGAAGTTTTAGTGATCCTATGATTTCCTGTTTTGTTGGGGTCATGCCACGGATAATGAAAAATTTATAACAAATGGAGAGAGATATGAGTCGAAATACAGATATTGGACGCCAATGAAGACTTACCCAATTCATTTGGGAGAAATTCCATCGTTTGTTATCCAGTATATAAGAATTACACGAAATACTAATGCATCAATCATAGATTAGGGAAAAAAGCCATAGATATTTAATTTGATTTATACATGGTATACGAAATTTGGTCACGGATTATAGGACAATTAAACATTGCGTTCGACACAATTTGGTTAGGCAAAAAAATATATGTCAGTCGCACAAGGGACTTAATGACTTGACGCGCTCGGGGGGATTGGTTGCAGCGGGAAACATTAGGAAAACTGACTAATGGACTTATATCTCTAATAAATTTTATGGAGATTGAATAGGTTCTTGCACAAAAATAAGATAATCTAGAATTTAGCAAATTATCTAGTTTAGCATAGTTATTCCAATAGTCATACAGAATATCGATCGGTCATAACTAAAGATACTATAGGATAGAAGACATCGAGATGGTGGTAGATTCTATGTTTGAGCTTCACTCAGTTCGAGAAGTGTTTGACTACACACAACAAAAGTGTATATAATTGTAAACGTGCTGAGACTTTCTTGGGCAAGAGGACAATTTTGTGTTGGACTTGCACGCGCTAGAGGTTGTGGTCTCGTGCTGAGGGTGCTCGGTTAGGAGAATTCCAGCTCGAACGTACACTTATAGAAAATTCTTTATTGGAGTAACAACATCGAATACGAATTTGCTAACGGCGATAGTGCAAGATTTGTCTTAGACTTGAGGTGCCATTTTGGTCTTATATTAGGTTCCTTATACTTTGATTTTATCTTCTGACTATCAAGGTGATCATAAAATTATTTTTTTAGTAAAAACCTATCCAATATGAAGATCAATGAGTAGCACATTGAGGAGCCTATCTTAATGAGTAGGAGATCTCCTACGTTTTTCACTTTTTCTTGATTGACAAGTCAGCCTAAGTGACATGCCAACTAGGCATAGATTTTTCTAGGTTGACTGTCTTAATTAAGAAATATAATGAAGTAATGCATGGTTACTGAGTGAATAAGGTTTCGCAATCCATATGTTGTACTCAATCGAAAGATAATTGATGAAAGAACTTTACTTAAATGGCACTCGTGGGTCTGGAAAAATTGAGTTTGCGCCGAGCTTCACCTTGAGATATATAAACGTGTACTTCATGGACATAATTTCAGCGGATCAGATTACCCCAAGGTCTGTCTACATTATACTTGGAGAAAGTCGGATCCTTCTAGATAGTCTCGATTCATAAAAACCATTACAAAAATTGAGACTAGATTGAAAGCAACGAAAAATTTTATGAAACCGTTTGTCGTTTTACTTCAAAATCGGGAAAAAGTCGTTTTAAATCGAGAATTCCGGCTTCTAAGCCTCGACGGGTCTGAGGATGTAATGCTGATTCGCAGCTTAATTAAATTAATTCCAGTCAAGACATTGTCTCAGCATACAAAAATTGATTAGATGTGTAGAATTTTAATTAACTAGGCAAAAGTGTGTATATTGAATTCTGGGAGCGTCATATGTGTGGACAAATGTGTACTGTCAAATTAAAAACTCTGGGTAACGACAAGGAATTGTCATACCTGTTGCATTAGTATATGCTCTATAAAATTATACGGAGAAAACATTGAAATACACATGAAAGAAATGGTAACTGCCACGTGTTGCTAGAACTTAAATGAATGGATCTCTGGTAGAATACTCAAATATGAACACTTGAACCTAATTTGTGGAGACAAGTATTATTTGGGAATGGACATGTTGATGGTACGGGGTTTACGATTAAATTGTATTAAATTTTTCTTATTGGACTAACAATCAAATTTAAGTAAATATACAGTCTTGGTCGGAGAGAAAATAGCCATTTTTTTCATGAGAATTAACGGTAATGAAGAGGAAAATATAGAGAATTAACTATGGCTCTGAAGACACAAATACTTAAATGAGGTCAATATGAGGCGCTAGAAGAACGATTTTTTGAATAGTATATGAATTCTATTCAAAATTCCACCTTACAATTATCCTTCTAGACGTGAAGCAGACTCATAGTCGGCTATATACGATGGGGCGGATATGACCGGACAATGTGGATAGACTTTAAGAAGCAAAATTGGGCCTCCTCCTCTCCTGAGGCGTCTTTAGGGCTTGCTTCCGGGCCGCTGATAGAGACGCAAGTTAACCAACTACATAAGTGATTACCAGCTTATTACGGTTAACGTGGTTTTTTTGTGATCAAATGCTCGGAGAAGCTTCTGAACTATCAATAATCAGAAAGAACCAAATAAATTAGGTAGTAGATCTAAAGTTGTGGGGATAAAATCCCAAAATGATATTCTAGAAAGATAACAACCTTTGGCCGTTGGAATTTGATTTCTTGCCAATTGATGAATTTCTCATTTTCAACATATCAAATTCAATAGTTGGGTATCACAGCCTGTATCTATTTATTGTATGTTACAAGGAGTTAGAGATAGGTGGAATCTCATTCGGAGGTGGTGGCGGCACATCTATTTACATACACATCAAGCTGCAAGATATGCGAGATTTTGGAGCGGGGAGGTTGTGTACAACTCCTTGGCTATCGGACGCGGAAAGAACAAATATTACCACGCTTCAACTATGATCTGTTTGTAGCACAAAACCGTCTTGATATGCTCTGATCAAAGGGCAGTAGACTCGCCTAGGGAGACGAACTAAAAGTAATAAAACTTGATCAAAATAAGTATGAACTTACGAATAAGATAACATTGGGAGCTAAAAATATTAGCGGGTAGACAAGAAGATGCACAGGGTGAATTATTTTATTCGTTGTTTAACTCAAAATATATCTATATATTATCAATTCCGGGATTATATAAAGTTACTATGCTAATTCGTTTAGTCATATAGAGAGGATAGTATTTACTTTGCTAATTAAATAGCAATATTCTCTTTTCTGGCTGTTGAGCCTGCAGGACATTTATTAGCGCGATCTCACTAAAAGGAGATTATTACTTGATGAGAATGCAGGGTAGGGTCGGTCGCCTAATGGAGATTATATTTTTAGTGCTATAGCGCAATTTGAACTATTTTTCGTTATGGGGAGTGAGAGTAGTTGTTTCTCCTGGTACAACAACATCTACAAAATTGAGTCGATGACAAGGACCAAAAATTTCTCAGAAAGAACTCTCGATTGCCTCAGTAACTTTATGCGCTCATACAATTAACTTCACAAATTGATAACACAGATTCACAAGGAATTATATAAGGGCAGGTTTTTATGAGCTCGAAGAAAAAATATGGTGTCATTCATCAGGGAGTCATTTACGACGACATTCGTGTTAGGCATTCTTCCCTTTGAGGCGATGCTAGATTTGGGTTTGTGAGTGCGCGACTAGTAGGGCGTGTGGGTTTGGAGACTGCTGGTTGCGTAACATAACACCAACGAAAGGGTATTGGAATCACTATTAACATTGGGATGTTCATTCATTTGAAACTCTCTAAAGTGGGATACAGATAGGCAGACAAAACATTTTACGAGATAGAAATTATTGGAGGACTTTGGAAGTTATTGTAGAATTCAACACTGCGACGACATCAAAGGTAAACTGTAAAAAGACATGTGTAGGATTCCATATATCTTTACCTTCTTACACATGATTTCCCGAGATACAAAATCCACGATTGGGACAGATAGGATCTTTTATGGTATAAAAGCAGCTTGTTTTGAATTTTTTATGAGATATATAAGCGGTCAATACAATGTTTAGCCTCCAGCGTAGGGTGCGCCTGAAGTATCGACACCTACATCAAATTACCGGCGCTCCCCCCTGAAGTATTAAACCTTCGAAAAACCGCCGTAGACCTTCTGTTTTTAGAAGTGGTTGGAATAGAGTGCCGCATGGGTAATATAACATACGCAAGCTGTTTACCTTACAGTAAATTGCTTCCTTTGATTGGCAATAGAAAAAAGTAACGGGTAATTATATATAAAAAATCAAAACCAATTCTACAACCATTTTAGTTGCTATCCATAGACTCTATACACTTTGGTTCGATAAAACCAGCTTTCTGTTCTGTTATTTTTGTGATACTTAGAATTTATATTGATAATTTTATTTATTACTAATCTAGGGATCACAAATAAGAGAAATTTTTATTATGCTCATAAAGGATTACACAATTAATCGGTTTACACATTATTCACACTCATATATGAAAAATACTATATGATAGAACATGCTTGATACTTGAATCGTTGCATAATGATTATTAATTAGTTTATCAGTCCTTTTTAAGTCTTAGAATAAGTCTGTATAGGGGCGTGTGTAGGTTTGGAGATATGAATATAACTCATTATATCACGCTCATAATGGAATTACTTCGTTTTTGGTTGTCTTGTGAAGGTAAAGAGTGGGAACATGTATTATTCCTAATATAGAATATAAAGGCTTCATGAACAGGTTGGAGCATTTTGGAAAGATTTATAATTACTTTGTAGAGGAGAGGCTCATTCGATTGGAGGTGTGTACTTACATCAATAGGGCTCAGTTAATTGTATTTCAATAAACTCCACATAATATTAGAAACTAAAAATCTTGAATTAAACTATATCTGATATCAGGGTCTTCTCTTCAGATTTAGATCTTCCATGGACATTAATGGAGGACTAGCGCAAAGAATGACACGTCTCGCACAGAAGGGAGGATCAAAGAAGTAGGTCTAGAGACTATCATCCTAGCGGATATAAAATAATAATACGGACAATAAGAGACTTATCATTTAAAACTTACCGGATTTGTTTGTTGTTGTGATCCATTAGCAGTCGTGAAGAGCACAATAATCTATTAATAACTCACCTATCAAAATCTAGTAGATAAATAATGAGAGATATTTGTACGTGGCTTTAAAATGTGAATTACGGATATATAATATAAAAAATCAATATATACGCACAATAGTTTGATCGAGTTCTTAGAATTCACTATATTCTAAATAGAAACGCTAAAAAAATTGAACTGAAGGGCAAAAATAAGAAGAAAGCCATTTAGTATCAATTTATGGAAGATTATAACGGGGCCATGATCCTCGGCTGAGGAGGGCGCTCAACACGCCTAAATCACGTCACCGGCACAGCGCGGGGGCGAGGGTTTGGCGCGGAAAAACAAGGTCCGGAATCCGCTAAGGAGTATTTCAACCAAGACAATATCGTTACTTTTTTTGGGCCAGAGATCGCTGGAATAAGTAATGACGCGATAAGTACACTCAACTCAGACTAGACTCAGTAGTATACCACTCTTTTGAGCGAATGAATTCAAAAGAATTTTTTGAGAATAAGAATCTGGCTCTGAACGAGAAGAAGGGGATAGATGTGTATTTACTCTTATTTTGTTGTCAAATAATCAAATTAACTTATCTCCTTCAATTAGGGGAGAAAACACAATATAAGGTTATTTATAGGAGAAGGTATTCGGCTTCGGCGGCAGGGCTTAGTACGAGTCGTCTGAACCGAGAGACATTTGATATATCAGCGAGAAAGACGACAGGCGAGACGGTGAAGGGAGGGAGAAGGCTCTGGTTGGAGAGAAGCGCGGAAAAAGATGAGTCAGAGGCGAAAGATATGATTTAGCGAAATTCATTGTATTCTTGGGACGGGGAGGGAAAGAGGAAACATAAAGGACAAAATAGGGTATGTAGGAAGACGACTCATGAACTTGGACCAAATTTGAAAACCCGTTGTTGTTTACTTCATGTGAAAATCAAAGAATAACACGAACGGGGAGAAGTAGGAAAAATCGCGAGGTAGTGGTTATTGCGGGATATTAGTACTCAGGAGGGAGATATAACTACTCTAGACGCAGAAGACATCGGGTGAATGGTGCGCGCACTGGGTTGGAAGAAAATGGAACTGAGGCCAGAGGCTAAAAAAATGGGGGTGAGGCAGGGGCGGTGGATTGGGTGCGAGAGTAGAAGACCATGCGCAACAAGAGAATGGATTCAATCCGGGTCTTGGTGGGTGGCATGTGGGAAAACTTACAAAAATGAGACTTTGAACTGGGATTGGGACTGATTGGGTTGGCACCAAAAACTTCTGTTTCTAAGCTCATTGTTCCAGCTCTTAGAGGCACACGGATCACAAGAATCAGAGGATTATACCTCTCACAAGGTCCAAATATAGAACTCTGGGCTTTCAATCTATTCCGAATATTCGCTCCCGGCAGGGTCGGGTTCGAGAGTACGACACCTCAAAACAAAAAAAAGGAAAAGACCCTTGACATATATAGGTTAGCAAGTGCAAGAATACTGAAGATATTCAATTATCCTAAGTTCAAGAATTTGTGGCTTTTCCTATTGGTTTTAATTTTCAGATAACCATTCATTTAGGCTTCAGAACTAAACAGAATTAACATACCTATATACTTCTCAAAATCTCTTCAGTAATTATATTTTGCATCTTCCTTATTTTACCATCTCTTAAGCTTTCTACAACCTTTAATTAAATGTCCTTTTCTTCCACAATTATAACATCTTCTATCTCTAGGTTTTCATCCCTATCTCTATATTTTTACCTGCTGTGACTTCTACTTTTATATTCAGAATTTCTATTTTTAGTTTTTCCCCTAACATGATTTACTTAATTTTGAACCTGATTAGATATATTCTTAAGATCATTTCTTTACTTTTCAAACCATTAATTATAGTCTCTAAGTTTACATTATCCCTACAATACTTTATAGCGGCTTTAACATTACTATGGACTTCAGGAATAGCATTTAAAAGAACAATAGGAGAGTAATCATCAATTTTTTGTTATCTCCAGTGAATTTAATATCTGAATAACTTTTGTAAAATCATCCAAATTTTCCTTAATATTTTCAGACAAATTAAGTTTATAATGGAAAATTTTTACCAAAAATAGTTTACTGGACTAAGAAGTTTCAGTATATAATTCTTGTAGTTTGTTCCACAAATATTTAGCAGATCTTGCTTACGTACTTTTCTTAAAACAGTATCAGACATGTTTAGAATTAAAAAGAATAGGCATATTCATTATTTTCTATTTTCTTTTCTTTAGAAATATTTTCAGAGTATTGTCCATCAATAGCTTTGGAAACCTTTTGTTGAATTAAAATTCTTTCAATTTTTGTTGCCAAATAGAAAAATTAGATTTTCCATCGAGGGGTTGCAAATTATAACCAGCCATTATAATATAGAAATAACAACAACAAATACATAAAAAGTAAATAACAGCAAATTCAGGATAATATCAATAGAAGACAAATATTAACAGTTTAAAGAGGAATCTTTAGCTAAATCTCAACCAGAACTGTTGGAATACATGACCGAGAGGCAATTGGATTGGTTATTTTCCGTTCGACAATCGTTATCAAATAATATTAGATTGATGAGTACGGTAAGAATTCATCAAGATGGCAATGTGTTTTAGTGTGCTCACCACTGATATTGAACGGGGTTTCAATATCACAACACAATGCCCACGAACCGAAAGGCTAAACCGATAGAGTTAGGTTGCGCATAGGTTTGGCAGCTATGAAATCAACTCCTGAGGGTCAGTCTGAAACATGTCAAGTCGAGGACATCGAGACTGGGCATTGAGGGTCTTGCAGAGACTTGCACTAAATACTGTAGCCGTGTTTCGTCGGTAGGAAACGTAGGTCGTCTGTGCAGTTTCAGTAGGTTAGTTGGCAAGGTAGTCAACTGACTGAAGTGGCTCGCGGAAATCGTCATATGGAAGCCTCTTAAAGCGTGAATGGTATGACTGGGATTCCCGATTATGATAGTATGAGAATTAGTCCTCTAACTTGAGGAATCATGGCAGTCACGTGCATACGAAGATTGTATCTTGGATATAGTGAGCGGTGGCTGTGTCATGAGGCATGGTCATCATAAGTCTTATCCAGTGCACTCGGGGTGTGTAACGAGGATAGTGAATTCCAAGAGAGGATCTGTCCTGTCAGTATATGACAGAGTTCTTCCATGCATCTTGAGATAGTTTAGACTCTAAAAGTTTTTAGCCAAAGAGATTGATCGATCAGAGATAGATTTTCTAGATCGGATCAGTAGAGTAAATGTATCTCGAGTGTTAAGCATAGATGCCTAGTCAAGCATGGGAACCGACACCCAAACCATGCCTTAGACTAAGGTAAGGAGCCAGTTGACAGTAGGACTATACCTGTATGAATTTGGAGCCTAAATATTCACGTCAACATTCACCTAGTCTCTAGTGCCATGGACTGTTGCTAGGCCGGCCAACCATGGTAACGGGTAATTTTTAATTATGGGATAATTAAAAATAATTAATTAAATTGAATTTAATCAATTGTGTTGGCCACACTCTAATCACCGACGTGTGATGGAATTTGTTTAGAATTAATTCCAGAAGAACGAGATTAATTTAATTAGATTAAATTAATTTTTTGAAGAAGATAACTGAATAGATCATTTATAAATAAATTCATAGGTTGGATTTTTCCAAAGATTAATTAATTGAATTAGTTAATTTTACGTTTTAAACTTTTTGAATTAATTGGACCATGGTTGAAGTTCTTCCTAAAAGGACCATGGTTGACCGGTCTCTGATAAGGACGAAATCAAACTAAGTTGGACTTTGTTTGATCGGTGTTTTACTGAAATAGATTGGCCCTTATTGTATGACGAAACTCTCAACCCACAAAGTACTTGAGTTAATAGGATGATCTTATATACGTCAAAAAAATAGTGGGAGTAGGTTTTCATACAACTTCTCAAAAGCATCATTCGTAATCAAATAACATCCCTAACTAACCATATTCCAGTCCTTTTTTGTTCATGGAATTGGATTTTAATCCAAAAGGACATAAGAAGGAGGATGTTGGACATCGTTCTGAATAAATGGGTTGAAGCCTAAGGATTCTCTAGGAAGTTTAAACTAGGTTTTGACACTTCATAAAACTAGAATATTCGATTTATCAAAGAATCATACTAGGTATAATTTGATAAAAAATGAGCCCAAGGTTAGTGGCAGTAGGTGTGAGTTCCAATGTGTTTAATGTATAAATGTCTTTCTCATTTAGAATAAGGTTAAGATATTTGGAAATCACTAAGACACATATAAAATTGTTCATGAAATTCTCCATAAAAGGAACTGAATTCCTACATTAGGGATGACCTGTTCAAAAATCAATTGCAGGAGACTGATGAGAAAGCTCAGAGCTGTTCAAGACTCAATCAAGGTTGATTGATGAGAAAGCTTAAGCTATTCAAGACTTAGTTACATTTAACTGATGAGAAAGCTCAGATGTATAGGACATCCCCTACGTCTGTGCCGAAGACAACACGAAAGTGTTGGTTTGTTGTGTTGGGCTGAATGTTGTGTATGCTTGGGGCATGACACAACATATATCGGAAATACACCAATTGACAATAGACAGTTATCAAGAACAGACTTTAATACCTAAATAAGGATTAAAGAAGTGTGTCTGACACACGATTTGTGGAGAGTTAATTCTAGAAGGCTAAAGCGATAATAGCTTTCAGACTCATGTGTATAATGGATAAGTCCTCAAAATATAGTCACGTTCAGACTTGATGGTAGGCATAATAGCTTGGAGGGATTTCAAGCAGATGCCCCATCTTAAAAGTTGAATGTGGGAGGATTTTAACAAGTCAGTCTAGGAAAGAGGTTTGGATAAAAAAAACAACATCCATTGGATGGATGTGGTGCTGCCAATGGGAATGGCCCCACGACGTCAATTCCCCATTGATCGAAAGGGCATGTGATCTTAATCGGGTTCCATAGGAGTTGCCGGTACATGAGAAGTGGTTGCAAATTTTTGACAGCTTTGGCACTTCTTAGATAATTCATTCTCATCTTTGACCATAGTAGGCCAAAAGTATCCTTGCCTAAAAACTTTTTGGGCCAGGGTTCTTCTACATGAATGGTTTCCACAACTTCCTTCGTGGATCTCAGTCAGCACATACCTAGCTTGCATTTTAGTTAAGCATTTCAACAGTAAAGCTTCTGGCATCCTTTTATACAATTCTTTCCCTTCCAACGTAAACCTATTTGCTTTAAACGTTAACCTCTTTATGGCTCCTAGGTCACTTGGTAAAGTTCCTTCCTTCAAAAATTGGATGAGAGGCGACCTCCATAACTCTTCGATTTGGACTATGTTGATGCTTTCCTCCTCTTTGGTCGTTGTTTCTTTGATTATCACAGCAACCTTTCTTCCCTTGATGCTCTATCATTGCTCCAAACTTTGATAATGCATCTGCTTGTTCATTTTCCTCTCTTAGTATTTGGTGCACTTGACATCTATCAAGTATCTTGATTATTTCTTTGACCTTTTTCAAGTATTGCACCATAAACCATTATCTTGCTTTGTACAATCCTTCAATTTGCATTGCCACTAACTCTGAGTCCGTGTAAATATCTAGATCCTTCACTCCTCCATGCCAAGCTGTTCGCAAACCCATAATAAGGGTCTCATACTATACTGAGCAAGGTATATTTTACGATCAAATCCACAAGGAGATCTACACAGGTTAAAGGGTATGGATCTTTGGGACATACTTTTTTTAAGTCAGTGAAGTCCGTGCACACCCCAAAGCCTTGGGAATGATCACCACACTTGATAGCCAGTTGGTATACTGTATTTTGGAGACGTACCCTGTATCCAATAGCTTTTTCACTTCCTCCTCTATGATCTTGTTCCTCTAGACGACAAAGGTGTGTGTCTTTTATTTGATCGGTTTGACCAGGGGATCTACATTCAGTCTATGCACTATGATTTTTGGGTCTATTTCTTGAAAATATAACGGGCTCCATGCAAACATGTCATTGTTCTTTTTGAGGAATTCTATAGTTAAAGTCTCCAACTCTGGCGTCATCTGCGATCCGATTCTAGTAGTTTTTCTTGTTCGCCCAGTAGCAACTCTATCCTTGTGCCCTTCAATTGGTTCAATCCTTTCGCGCTTCATTTTCTTCAATTCCTTGTTTCCTCCTCCTTGCTCGCCAACTTTTATTTTTTCTATAATTTTTTCGGCATCGGGGTTTTTCATAGACAGATTGTAGCATCGCCTAGCCTCTCTCTGGTCGCACTTGAGTTCCCCTATCCCTCCCTTTGTCGAAAATTTCATTTTTACATAGTACGTTGAGACCACAACTTGAAACATGTTCAGACCAGGTTGTCCAACTACTACATTGTAAGCGAATGGGCTATCAACCACCAAGAACTGAATCATGCATATCCTTCTTGTTGGCTCTTCTCTGATCGCAATGGGGAGATCGATGGTCCCTTTGGATAATACTTCACTTCCTCCAAACCCGACTAGAGGGGTGTTTACTAGTTTCAACTGTAAATTACCTAAATCCATCCTTTTCAGCATGCTTGAAAATATTATGTATATCAAACTACCATTATCGATTAGAACATTTATGTACCAGATAGTTCGCAACATCCATTCTAATCACCATTGGATCATTTTGCTACCCCGACACCGGGTATAGATCTTTTTCCCTAAAGGTAATGTCTTCCTGATGTTCTATACTTAGAATATGTTCTTCCTTGTGGTATCTTATAATACGAGCGTACCTTTTTCGGGCTCTGACGGAGTCTCCTCCCATAGGCCCTCCGGATATAGTATGTATGACCAATTTTGTGGGCTCATTCTCTTGTTTTGGCCCTTGCTTTACCTAGTCTCCCCTGAATCTTTCTCTGCTTCTTGACCTGCTTGATCAACTCCTCATTTTCTCCTGTATTTTGTTTTCGCCTTTCCTTCTAAGATGAGCTCCTTGAAATAGCCCTGTCGTACTAAATCTCATTTTTCAATTGATAACATTATTCCGTGTCATGACCCTTGTCCTTGTGAAATCTACAGTATTTGTTAGAAAACCTCTTTGCTAGCGTATCCCTTGTTTTCCTTGGCCATTGAAGGAGTCTCTCCTTTTCTACCATCATCATTGCCCTCGCGCGAGTAGTACTTAGGGGCGTATATTTGTGATACTTAGCTTGATATGGGACCATCGCATGTTCCCGATCTTTCTTAGATCGATACCTCCTTTTTCTTGGTCGTTCCCTTCCGCAATCTCTATCCCTTCCTCTTAACCATTCATCATTTTTTATCGCGCTCATTTATTCTTCGTCAATGTACTTCTGGGTCAACACCATTAATAGTTCTACATCATTTGGAGGATCTCGAGCTAACGCTGATGCAAAAGGCTCTTTTGAGACCGTGCATCAGTATACTGACCATCATATCAGTTCATAAATCCTGCACCTCTCATTATTGAATCAACCCATGAAACATTTCAGAGATTTGTCTTCCCTTTACCAAAAAGTGTAATAAATACGTAGCGGATCTTATTGCCTTTCCCTTACTAGCGAAACGAAATGTGAATTTCTGGATTAGTTGGCTCAAGGACTCCGTCGAGCTGCTCGACAAATTGGTGAACCATTCCTATTCTTTTTTTGTTAACGTAGTAACAAACAACTTAGCATTGATGGGATTTGTCTGCCCATATAGATTCATCACTAGCTTGAACGCATTCATGTGCTCCTGGGGGTCTTTTAGTTGATGGGATTTGTCTGGATTTGTCTGATAGCTCTCGCTCTTGACCTTTTTCAGGCTCTCCTGGTGCTCCTCCCCCTGCTGCAGCATCAATTTTCTTTGTTATTAATAATTGCATTTTCATGCCTTTCATAGCGGGGGTAACCGTCCTCCTTTCATACTCGACATTAGCTTTCCGACTAGTCTCTTCGATCATATTCTGCACATCAGCTCGTGATAAATGAATAATTTGATCCACCTTCCACACGGGAGTTTCCTCTTCTGACTATTCTCTCTTCTAGAAGTTCCATCTATATTAGCTTCTCAAGATAAATGTTCCCAAAGACAGAGCTAAAAACTAATTTGGGTCGCTGAGGTCGAAATTCTTTCCCAAGTTAATCGCATCCAAAGCTTCCTAGATTGTTGAGATTAAATAGGCTAGCTGAGAGATCCCCAACTAAGACCCTCTGATGCTCAAATCAATATAAGTGAGGTCGAAAGCGATCTAGAGAGATTAATAAGATCGAATTAGTGTGAAGTAATGTACCATAAATGTCCAATGACAACGGTATTTATAGGGCTACACGTCCGTACAGAGCGGGACCACGTGGCATCATCTGATGACGGGTTTAGCCAGAGGATTGATGGTTCTTATTTTGGGTTCCCAATGGGAGTCGGTTCGGATGGGTTAGGTCCGCAAGTCGGCCCGTGAAAAGTACGCGGATCTTCTGGGCATTGAGATATTCTTCATTATATTAAGAGTATTTCTGTCAGCATACCTACATAGGGGGTGATACCCCTATCAGTGATCAACTCATTTGTATCACAATTATATTTCTGTGTTGTTATTTTGATCACAACCATATATCCTATTTATAGGTGTACATAACTCTATCTCTAAGAGGAGTCCATATCCCAATACATAAAACGAGGACTACAAACTCTATCGTAGATAGGACTTATCCTAGAGGCGTCCATATCCCACCATGTATTTGGGAGACTCAAACTCTATCTCAAATATGGATCTATATTAGGTTACGAGTCCACAAACCCGATCCAATATTCAACATCTCCCACTCATACATATTTAACTCAATCTCCATGATACTCATTATCTCAACTTCTCAATTTCACATTCATCCCTTCATATAGGAAATGAGGCGTGCGATCAAGCGATAATGAACAATGAGGAGAATTATATTAAGTCACGGCTGAACTAACATAACCCTACAACTCAACAACTCGCTGTGTACCCCAAACTATGTGGTCGCACTTAAGCAAGCATCTCTAGATCCCTCAATAAATAGAGCATGTTTAACTCACTCAAATATGTATCTATGTTCATGACTGGTTGGACATATTCCAACACATTCGCTAGGGCTATGAATAGTAGAACACAAGTGCATTATCAATTTAGTTCTTCCTCGGCCTTTCATACCAATCAGCTTGGTCTTGATAGCTTTCCTAGACATGCTCCGACAGACCAAATCACTCATGGCCATTGGATATCATGCTAAAGTAGAATCATCAAGCTTAGACCTCATGATATCATCCAGAGTCCCAAAGGGTACAAGAAACAATATAGACTCACACAGTGATGAAGCAGGGACCATTCAGTCACTTCCCATAAGAGGTCGTCTTAAAGCACATGTACACATGCTCTATTAGGCCTTTTATAAAGTACAGATATACTTCATAACCCATCAAGTATATGATCTCATTTTAGCTCTTCTAGCTAAGGTGACTATTCATTATCTATTATCCTTCCCCGCTTCTCAAGTGCGAAGGTGATCAATCGCATGACTCATTTATACGAAATGATCTTTTTAGTCTCATCCCGCTCGCTATCATAGCACCAGGGCGATTGCCAGTGTGAGAGGGCCTAGTGACATTTCACGATTCGGTACCAATTGCATATTCTCACAAGCCACAAGAATCAAGTTCTACATGATCCTTTACCACTAACATGCCTTCACACACACTAATGCTAAGCGTAAGGAATAACCGATCATACCGCTTGTAGAACATGTTGGAGAACAACTTAGTTATGTGCACATCTCATCCACAATATCTGGTGTTTGTATACTAAGTCCTCCAACAATACTTGGCGCCTAAAGCATAAAATGTCTCACATATGTGCATCACAACATACATCATGACCAAATAATCTTCAATTGACCCTAGATCACATCCATATATATCTTATTGATCACTTAGGTGCATCACACAATGTGCAGTAAGGATCATCTTGATATCTACTCACCATTCAAATTGTTGGGCACTAACTAGTTGAGCACACATATTGTGCATTCAATTAGTACTCATCAGTATTTCTTTTTTTCTTTCAGTTTCAAGGCATCTCATTAAGCTAAGAATGATGTGATTAAGATACGTGTACAGCCTTAGTATTTGAACACTAAGTACGTATTATCATTTCTCCTTAAGTCCATGTGAAAGACAACCACTCTATTTGGCGATATCTTTTTATCACTTCTAGTCATCAAACTCTTTCACCCATATAGCAGCGAGAGCTACATTCTCTCAGTATCTTGACATATTTGGTGATCATATCGATTATCGTTAAGCCTATCGAATGATAGATCGATGGATTGATGTTATCACTACTTGAACAATAATTCAAGTTACAAATAGAGCTTTCAAGTATCAAACTTGCGCTTGCCCCACTTGCTTGAACTACCTAGAAAATCCACATTGATCCTCATGTCCACTTCTCATTTGGATATATCAACTATCATCATCTAGGCACTCCTAGATAAAAGTGACGATAATGGCTACGGCAAATTCAAATAATTTATCACCTTTATGGAAAATGTCTCAAAACTACACCCCTCAAGTGGGCGTAAATAGTTCACCCTCAGGTGACCTTCATAACTATCCACTTTGCATTTAACCTTTAGAAACCACATGTTTCCAATGATCTTGCATGTAGACAGAAGATCAACCTATTGTCTAAGCTTCGTTATTAACCATTAGGGTTATCAATTTCCATTTAAGCAATTTTCTATTTGAAGTGTGAAGTCAATTCTTCAAACTTGACTCATCAACATCCATACAGAGGATACCCGTTTAGTCTTACATAGATGATGGGGAACATTTTCAATGTTCTCTACTTATTTGTGGAATTTTGAGAATCATTATTCTAGTGACACAATCCCACTGACTTTTTGAGTCGCTTTGATTATCTCTTGCAACTGGAGATGAATAAATATCATCATCGCAAAGAAATGAGCGCCTTCTTTTAAGAATCTTCTCTCTCTTAGTTAAGATTCCCGTTGACCTCACATGTCAAAAAGGTTCCTCTTAAGGCATCCATATTGCGCGACTAATTCCTCCATAAGTTGTCAAATAGGTACATGCCATATGCTTGCTACCGTATTAATAAGAGTTGGAGAACTACGTAGAGGCACTTTTTTGAATTGTAGGTTGCACTATAAAATTTCATCTACCCAAGTGAAATGCAAAGTGATATTGCACCAAATAATTTCTAGACATTTTTAGGAGTGTTAGATTCTTCTCCTTTTACGAGCTCATATAGCTGCCAAAAGTTTAGAATCATGATTAATTTGAAGTTTTATATTCCTCCGTATTTGGCTAACATAATCAGACATAATACTCTTGTTTTTCTGTCAGTACATAGAACTATAATGTTCACATCCTATAATCTCTACCCTTGCCAAAATCGCTAACATTAGCACTTTTTAACTAGTAAGATAGGATTGCATTGACCAACAACTAGAGAAATATGATTGCATCATCCAATGCCTCATACTCATTAGTTCGCATGCATTTAGTGGACAAGCTTAGAGGTTTCGAATAACCCTCTATATTTTTCAGCGAACTCTTTCCTCTAGAAAAAAAAGTTCCATAGTAACCTTTAACGAGTAAACTAAGTGGCCTCCTCTAGCTAACATTGTCATTCTCAAAGGAAATAAACATTTTAGCGAGTATACAAGTGATCTCCTCTAGCTATCATAATCTTCCTCAATGAGGTTGACTTTAGCGAGTAAATCAGGTGGCCTCCTCTAGCTAATATAATCTTCCTCATGGAGGTTGATTTTAGAGAATTAACCAAGTGGTTTGTTCTAGCTAGTATGGTCATTCTCAAAACTCCATATACCATCATATACAAAAATGAAAGAAGAAATATGAATGCATATTAGTAAAAAGATGCATTTAGAATGGATAAGTTAAATTGCACAACAATTGTCTTAAAAGTGCTTTCAACTTCAATAGATTATATCAGGTTACTAGTGTCTTTTGCACAACTCTCTAGAGTAGCTCCCTTGCTTTTTACATAACTCTTAAAAAATAGAGCTCATATTGATTAATGAGCGTGGGTTGGCACTCAATGCCTTCTCTTGTGCGTTATGTCAGAATTTTCTTTTTATTAGAGCACAATACTGATAATAGTCATTGCTCAATCTCCAATTATGTGCTTGATCTCACCAACTCTACCATCCATTTAAGAAGAGATTTGGAGACTCTAGCAAAATAAATAAGAGAACTTTTAACTTAGTCAAACTTCCTTTTAGTTCAATTACGAGCAAAGTGATAAATTTTTCTCACAACATTATGACATTGTTAGGGTCAATTGCCTGTACAAAAGTGATATGATTATCACTTCATGGATCAAGTTTGCACTTCTCATACTCTTTGTTTGACCCAACAACACTTTAGTCGGTTCAACATAAGCAACAAGTGCATTAATTTTGTTTCAACTCTAAAAAGAATCAATCCCAAGTTTGCGGATTTCTTTAGGTGAATCCAAAAATAGATGTCCATAAGTCAGCTCAATTAACGACTTAAGGATAACTCTCCAATCACATTTTTTGAGTTTACTTGATCCATTATTAATTGTCAGCGTCCAAATCGCGACAATGTTAAGTAATTATCCATCCTCACCATTAATTGACACAAATAAAAATGATGAATCAATCTAAGATCTCTAGATTTTTGCTTAAAATCCAACACTACTGATATTTATATTTTATTCTAAATTCAAGTAAATAATTTATTATTCTTTATACCCAACGAAATCGAAAATTTCGAGGTCAGCTAGTAATAATCTTCCACTGAGCAAAAGTCATAATAAACTATTTACTAATCATGGATAAAAATAATTCTATGTCCATAAAAAGTGCAACATGCATGCAATGCGCAATTATGAATAAAATAAAGTAAAATTAGCCCCAGCTAGGCTACACTAACACTTGGTGCATCATGTTGAGATAATTTAACCCTATGGTGGCAAATAGCGAAATATATCTCCAATAAAAAAAATAATACATGGCCTCCCCAAAAATCGGCCTAAGAAATACATTATCTCAAAAAGGTATATTACATTGATATAAATCCTACTACATCAATCTAGAAAAAAATGGGGATACCGTATTAATTACCACTATCATCACAAATTATCTCCATAATAATAAAATATCACAATAAAAAAAATATTACATTAAACAGACACATTCACATAATTGCAATAAAATATTGCAAAAAATAATCACATGAGCATGCTTTAATATAATTAGAGCATTCATTAGCATATTTGTATCACAAAAAAAGATATGCTAGCATAAATTGCTATCACAAAATAATATAAAAAAAAGACTCAAATGGCATAATTTGCAAACACAAATATTGCAACCATAAAATAATCATATTGACATGAACTGCAATCACAAAAATTGCAATAGAAATTAAGCATGTGATTTTTCAAGTCAATTTTAATTTTCTACAACACAATTGGAGAAAATAAAATTATATAAACTTAAAAAAATAATTTTCAAACACCGAAATTGTTGTCCCATCAAAAACTCATTTTGAAACTTAGGAAAAAAATAACCACAAAAAAAAGTAGAATAATTTCTTGAAATATTCACTTTTTCTGATTTAGGCCTTTAGTTCCAAAAAACAGAAAAAACAAAAAAACACAATCAGTGATCAACCTTTGGTCAACACGGTCTACCCTCGATCAATGCGGTCAACCCTTAATCAACACTCGATCAATCCAGCCTTAGTAAGCGCCATGCAAGCGCTGATTTGTGCTCAACACGTATGTAGTCAATGCATGATCCGTGTGGGACCCGCACCCAGTTGGTGCTCGGTCAGTGCTAACTCATTAGCCGGTGTCGACGACCTTTTTCGGCCACTTCACCGGCCAACTTCCAGTGAATGTGTGTTTTCAGGCAAAAAATTCAAAAATTCATTTCTTATTTATTTTGAACCCATTTTCAATAATTCATATACCGTTTCGAACCTCTTTTCATGCTCTACAACATAGAAGAAAAATATTGTGATAAGAACCACAGATCAGGTCCGATTTTCTGGTCAAACACCCAAAATTATTGTCCCATCAAAAAATCATTTTGAAACTTAGGAAAAAAAATAACCACAAAAAAGTCAAATAATTTCTTGAAATATTCACTTTTTTCTAATTTAGGCCTTTAGTTCCCAAAAAATAGAAAAAATAAAAAAACACAATCAGCGATCAACCCTTGATCAATACGGTCAACCCTCGATCAATGCGGTCAACCCTCAATCAACGATCGGTCAATCCAGCCTTAGTAGGCGCCATGCAAGCGCTGATTTGTGCTCAACACATATGTAGTCAGTGATCAGTGCGGGACCCACACCAGTTGGTGCTTGGTCGGTGCTGACTGATTAGTCGTGCCGACGACCTTTTCGGTCACTTCACCGGCCAAATTCGCGTGAATGTGTGTTTTCAGGCAAAAAATTCAATAATTCATATCTTATTTATTTTGAACCCGTTTTCAATAATTCATATACCGTTTCGAACCTCTTTTCATGCTCTACACCATAGAAGAAAAATATTGTGATAATAACCATAGAATCAAGTCCGATTTTCTGGTCAAAGAAAGCAGATTTAAACTTAGGGTTTGATTTTACTCATAACAAAATATTCGGCCCAGAATGCCCATACAAATGGCAGCCCACTATCCTACATTGCATCTCGCCAGCCCATGTGTCAGCAATCATGTTGGACCACATCAGCCCTACGAGAACTCCCCCTGGGGGCTGGGACTCACTGGAGACGAGGAGTCCCCTAAGAGTGGAGAAGACTTCAAACCCTAACAGACTCCAACAGCTCCCCCGAATCTAGGAGACCCCCTCCCCCACCTCGGAACAACATAACTGAACCAAAGATGAAGGCAAATCAATTCTTATCCTAACAACTCCTATTCATTCTTCCTGAGAATAGAGGGAACATGCAGACTCCAGCCGGGAGGGACGGAGCATCCCCCTCTCCTATAAATACAGGTTCATTCTACCCTACCATAAGACCTTAACCTCACTTTCAAGAGACCTCCTTGTTACATATTGACTCTTTTCTCACTCTCCGGACATCTTCCTCACGTCCGTCATACATTTTTTATTATCTAAACACTCTCTAAGCACTCTATAATCACATTATCACGTGTTCATACACTTCTACACCTATATTACTCACCATATCTCAATTTTATCACATTTATATACTTTCTATCTTCATATTCTCGAAGATTCAACACTAACTTGGCCGTTAGAGTGCTAACTCCTCTTTTGGAGGTACCTCCTTCAGGATTCGCATTCGCTTAAGCTCAAGTCTTGAACGACAGTCCATATCTTTTGGACCCGTGCTTTTTTTAAATGCATTAAATAGATATAATTTATTGTAATATATTTGGACATAATAAATAATTTAAATTAATTAAATATATTTAATAAAATAATAATATAAGTATATTTAAATATAAAAGAAATGGGCAAAATGAACATTATACAATTAAAGTAATTCCAAAGAGGCAAAAATGAGGCCCGCTCGCACATAGGCGAGTGTCACATACTCTCCGTTAGGGTTTTTTTGCTGTATTTTATAAAACACAGGGAATTTTTTGCCTATTTTTTTAATACGAGGTTTTTCAAACACAGGAGTTGTTATGCAGTTTACCTAAAAAAACCACCCCCACCCAGCCCTTGTCGTCCCCGCCAGTGGAGAACAACCAGTTGGCGATGCCCCCACATATGGTGACAACAGTAGGGGCGGCGTCCCACCGCGCCAAGTTGCTCGTTGCCCCATGGGCGATGACCTATCAAAGAAATAAGGAAATGGATATAATTAGTTTGTTGAATATTAATAAATTTGACAAATAAAATTTAGTATATTAGTCTTTGTAATGTATTTTTTTTATGTTTTGATATTTAATATAAATATATTTAAGAACCGGATTGTAAGCGATGGAGCGGGTGTGGGAGATGTGAGCTGGGCCAGAGCAGTAAGTGATCCATGAAGTCGGTCTAGCCTTCCAAAAGCAATGGGTTGGGCCTATGGTGGATTTGGGCATATTATTTTAACATTCTCCACCGTAGATCAATCTAATGTGTCAGATCAATGGTATCACCACAGCTTATTTCCCCGGGTCCCCAAGATATACTTGCAAGACAAAGACAAGACAAGAGTAATAGAGATAGCAGACTATCCTAAGTTAAGAATGCTAAGGCAATTTTGGAATTTTTCTATGGGAAGGCACTTAGTACCCATATCAGCTGGATATTCTTCAGTTTATTTTAAATAATTAGTTGATAAGTATTATTTTTAGTATTTGAAAATACTCCCAAAAAGTAAATATTACAATCTTATAACCTCGTGTTTGCAAAAACTTCAAAAAAGTACTTTTCAACTTTTGACTTCAAAATAACACTTTTGAGGTGTTTGGGGTGTCAACTTCTACTTCTAAAACTATTACAAAAATTACTTTTAAGCCAAAAGCTATAAGTACAATGAGAGAGGTGCTTCTAGTTGTTTTTTTTTTTTTTTATTATTATTGAATAAATTCAACTTTGTTTTGAACTACTTTGTTCTCATCATAATAAGGGTAAATTACATTTTGTTATCCAAACTGTACCCATTTTTACACTTTGGCATCTATTTTTTTTCTTTTTTGTCAACTTGTCATTTCAACTTTACAAAATTTTCACTTTACCATATATGATTACTTTTTGCTAATTTTTTTGCACGAAAAAGATCACATGCTGTGCGTGTATATTTTAAATAATTTTAAAAATATATTTGCATTTTATATATATACACTTATAAATTTACATATATCATACATATGCAATACAGTGTGTGAGTGTATATATATATATATTATACATCGACAACGACGGTCATTGCCTCTATGGGTGGCAACGCTGACTTAGGTCGAAGGTGCAGTATCGCCCATAGCAAAAAGGCGCAACCTTGTTGTCGCCGCTTGATCTGAGCGACAAAGGTTGCCTTTTTCTTCTCTCATGGCAAATGGTTGCATAGAGAAAAAATGGGCCAGATAACCCAATTTAGGTGATAGTGAATTATCCTTGTATGATTACTGATTGTGTGGTCAAAGGCGAAGAGGGAGGGAAGAAGGATAAAAAAATTTGGAAATGGTAAAAAATATATATATATATATATATATATATATATATTTTAAGAAATTAGTCAAAATAGTTTAATTTATTTAAAATCTAAGAATAGTAAAAGAAAGTATTAAAATTTTATTTTAAATAAATATAATGGCAATTTCAATTTAAATATTGTTTATAGTAAATAATATACCTTAAAAAATTTGGTATACTTTTTTTGTATTTTGATTTGTAATCAATACATTCTATGAATAAATATAATTTATTAAAATATATTTTATAGTGGCATGAGTTCGAGTCTTACTAATGTGTGGATATTGTTCTACATTAATAGTGGATGTTAGTCTACTTTAATAGTAGTTATTTATTAATTATACATATTTAATATTGATAATTGATGTATATTAATTATTAATGGATGAAATTTATAATGTAATTATAATTAATAACTACCTACTCTTCAAAATATGACCTCAATAATTTTTTGGACAAAAATTCAAACGAAAAGTGGAAGAGTGTGCAATTTGCCAAGTAAATTAGTGATTAGAGAGTGAAAAATGCTGGTTAAAAATGACAGTTGTGTGAAAAATGTAAATAATGAAGGGAGTCACATTCCAACAAATAAATGTAACTGAAGGGTGTAAAATGGCAATTGTGCGAAAATGTAAATAAATGTGAGTGAACCCATACATACTCTAGTTTGAATCTGATCAAAACAGGTTTGGGACCAATGTTGTGAAATCGGATCGATGATTGAATTGTTAAATTACTTACTAAGTCACTAGGCCACTGGTCCAATCGAATTGAAAAAATAGATTAGGCCAGAATATATTATATACATGTCCTGTTTTGTTGTGTATAGTAAATCCAACTCTAGCAAGAAGGGGGTGTTTCCTTCAAATGAGTCATTATCACCTTTGTTGTCCGAGTTAGCAATTTCTCATGTCTTTAGCTTAAATTCCCGTAGACGATGTCGGTGATGTGTTTCGGGATCCAGTAGAACAACAAAGATCAAAGAATTTTTCCAAAAAAATTCTAAGATTATCAGAGGACTAACCTGTAAATAATTAGTACTCCAATTCTTAAGTCAGTAACATATTTAACGAATCAAATAAGGAAAACTTGAATAAATGTGAGATTCTAGTGAACTAAATTGTATAAATAGAGATTAAGTGTTTGAATACGAAAATGAAGTTGAAATCTAAGTAGAGAATACAAAAAAATAGTAAGGTCCATGCAACCTTACTATTTGAGAAGTGTGGTGAGTCTATGCTTTATATATAATTATATATATAATATTTCTTTTTGCCCCAAATTAACCAAATAATTTTTTTTGAATAATTCTAAAAGAAGAAATATGTTAATTATTCTAATATTACCTTTATTAGTTATTCTTCCTACACTAATAAGTAATATTTATTAATTGCTCATGTAATTGAATTTATAAATATCCATTAAGTAAATTAAGATTAATTGCTATTGGTGTTAGTTTAAGGAAGTTTAATAATATTAATTTATGATTCACTGAGGTTGCTAATTGTATACATACTGATTATCAATGAATTCAGCAAGATTGTCAATTAGATTAGTATCATAACTTATAAAAGGATAGAGAACACTGAAGTTACTTAATTAATTTTGCTATTTAGTATATGAATATATGTACATCTAATTAGTATACGGTTATATTTAGGTACAAGTGGCAATCATGTTCATGGTTTTAAATATATATATTTGAATAATAGGATGGGTTTCAGATGAATTATCAATTCAATATTTCGGGAAGTTCAGCAGTAAACCACACCAATCATATGGACTTTACGGTGAGTTTTGCAAAATTGGAGGAATATTATATGTTATTGTGCATAGCTATATATGTACCAAAAGTGATATTTTCTTGCGACAAACTTGAGTAAAATATTTCTTGAAATTGTTTATTGGTAAACGAAAATGAATATGGTTTCTGGTTGTCTGCTTGGATTTGAATGGGCCTCCGAAACTTTATAGAGCTAAGTGCTACAATATGATTATCATTATCGTAATGTGGCATTTTGGTATTCGTCATGAACTTCCATTGGGAGCCACATCTAGAGTCTATATGAGTATCCAAAATGTCCCATTTATCTTGATATTGTTCAATTCGTCGTAATATTTGATATGCATGTGGTCTTTAAGTGGTTTATTTCGTATATGGTTGTTCAACTGGCTTTATGAATTTTATCATGTGGTTCTTGCTAAGCGGTCAATGGACCCAGAGCTGGATGGTTCGCGGGCACGCTGGGGTAGCATTGGGCTGCCAGTTGAGGTTTCGTCGTTCAGTTCCAACTTGGGTGTCCTTTCACGGGCAGACTGGAGGTTGTCTGCATGTGATTGGCGCCGCCATGTACCTAAACATGGCTAGTTCAATGCGGTCGTAGGGTCGCTCCCTGCATGGAGGATAAGGTACTAAATTTTCGGAGACACAAGGTGGTATATGTGAAATACGTGATTCGATTATCTGCCAGATATGGTCTTCACAGACCCACTCAATATTATTGCCAATCATATAATTTTTAACTTTTTTGATCGAGCTTTCTATTATGATTTTTTCTACCGTCCACTCATGGCCTCACTAAGCCTTTACTTGCGTACTTTAAATTTCTTCCTTCAGATACAGGGAATAAAGTAAACAACTCAGGATTTAATTGGCCTATGAAAGAGATCAAGGTGATTGAGGAAGGGGTCAAATGATTAGGCCTGAATTCTTTTGGTTGTCAGGTTATTGTTGGTGAACATATTGTTGTTATGATTTCGGTTAAGTCATGTCCAAGAACAAAGCCTAAAGAAGGAGCCCTACTTTTAGGGTGTGACAGATTTTCTTATTTGTTAGGTGCAAATAAGATATCCTATGCATCCTTAGTATATCAATTTTAGAGATGATGTCTATCTGTTTTTTAGAGTTATCTCTTAAGAGATATGCCAGTTTGAAGGAGTTTTGGTCAATCAATTGGGAATGTAGGAAAAATGGTTACCTACTGCTACAACAGTGGGTCTAGTTGGACATAAGGTCCTGGTTAGAACCCTTTTAAGGTGATATGGCCATGGCCTATAGAAACGACAACGACCTTGTTGTTTGGTACTTGGGCTTGCTGATTATGCGCTGTTAACGAGCATGTTTATGGGCTCTATCTCGTCAACAAAGCGATAGAACTAGACTGAGGTCCTTGCAGCCTGAAAATTGTGCTGGGCTAGCAGGGTCTTGGCCTGCTAGGTTGCGTAAATGGGGGTGTGACTCCTTGGTTTGAATCTGGACCCGAGCAGTTGATTGGGTTTGAAAACTTAATTGCAGTAGGCATCACCCTACAATTTTTTTTTCTACCTATCTAAGAATTCTAATTCTTATGGACTAAGTAATTTAGTTATATATATACTTTTTTTTTTGCCCCAAATTAACCAAATAATTTTTTATGAATAATTCTAAAATAAGAAATATGTGAAGAAGAAGAATAGACTTTATATGTGATAATTAATTAATTTGCAACAATTACACATAATATTCAATATAATAGCTAATGAGTGTCATAGGGGTGCCACACAGATAAATATACTTTTATAAACATTATTTATGTATAATGCTAGTACTAATATTCATATACATATAAATATATTCATATTAAATATATATGATTTATATTATTAATTATGTCTGATTAATGTAATATAATAATTTGTTATAGACTTAATATTGTTTTCTTACACATACATATTTGTTGAAGATTTATGTTAATATTTAATCTTTATATTAAAAATAATTTTGGTATCTCAATGTTTAACTAATATTCAGAAAAAGAATATTTAATTATTTAGAATTTAATCTTTATTTATGGGTTTAAAAGTATTTTCAAAATTTCATATTTTATTCAATATAAAAGTGTTTTATTTTTTAGCAAATTATTAAAAAAATATATTTAATGTGCATATTAAAAACAAAATGTGGATAAGGGGAAAAAACACTCAAAAGATAAATCCAAAATAAATAAAACAAAGGTTGATCCTTTTATACGTAAAGGGCATTATTGTCAAATTTAATCCAAAAATAGGTCAAAATAAGCAAAAAAATCATCCAATTTCAAATGTAATCTAAGTGCCTCCCACTTTCCGTTATTTCTAATGGAAAGGGGCTCTATCAAACATGGCAAAAAAAAAAACCCCTTGTATTTTTTAAAATAATTTTTATGCTCCCTCTGTTAGTTATCCTTAATGAGTTTAATTTTTTTATGGAGTTACCCATCATACTCTTATTTTAATAGCAATTGATTTTCAATAAATCAAAATAAACGGTCTAGAATTTAAATAATTTTAAAGGGAAGAAGAATAAAAAAAAAATTAGAAAGATAAAACATACTGTCTCTTTAAAAAAATTAGTAAACTTAATTTAAATTATTTTAAATATAAGAATAGTAAAAGTAAAGTATTAAAATTTTAGTTTAAATACATATAATGGTAATTTTAGTTTAAATATTATTCATAAAAAAAATTGACATACTTCTATATGTGCGTGTGTCTTTGTCCGATTTAAGATTGTTTGACTTATTTACTTAATGGATACATTTTATTCTTAATATTTTAAATTACATATTTAGAATTAATGTATACAAAACTATTTTTACAAGTCTGCTTTTTAGTGAATAATTTTTAAATTTAGAAGAAAATTTATATCACAGATAAAATTATTGTTGACATAATTTGCAGTATCATTTTAATTTATTTTTTTAGCATAAATTGGATAAAGAGATTTTATATATTTATTTTAATATGTTCCTTAGAAAAATAAAAAAACTAATTTTTCTGATATTGTAATTTAAATTTAATAAATATGACTCATTAATAATGATCACAATTGATACCAAATTAAATTCAAGTAATTATAATGGGTTTAGATTTTTATAGAAATATCAAAAGAGAAAAAAAATATTTATTTGAAAATCAAATTGGCATTCACCATATCATTTTAATTTATTTTTCTGTTGTAATTTGAATAAGTTGCTGGTTAAAAATATAAATAAATGGTAGTTGAAGGATGTAATTCTAAATTTGTTATAAATGAAAATTATATGAGTTAAACGTATTCAGTCTTCTTTGTATTCAGTCTTCTTTCTTCTCTCCAGCCAAAATAGGGTTTTCTCCTCGTCTCTCTCGTTTATCTCTACCCTCGATCTTCACCTCCACTAGCTGTGGCGAGCCACCACCGCCGGCAACCCGCTCCTGACATTACGGCAACCCTTCGCCGCCAACCCCTTTGTTTTCTTCATCCATGCGCCCCACTCGCATCCTTAGACTGCAACACAAACCCCCCTCTTTCAAGAATCTTCTCATTGTCTCTCTGTCCGTCACCATCGCCGGCGACCATCGCCGACATCGAGTCCCCTTCCCCCATGACTTTTCCGACCATCCCCCGGCCTTCTCCACGGTCTTCGATCGGATTTCAGCGCTCCCCTTTTTTTTCCCTTTTTCCCGATCTGCACCGGCCACCATTAGAGGACAAGAAAGGAGTTGGATTCATTCAGTGATCTGGTCCTGTCTCTCCATCTACTTCAAGTATTATTGTTACTCCAAAATGCCCAACTAGTTCAATTTCTTGTTCCCCAGCCGGGATTGGGAGAGGATAGTTGTTGTCCCATACTGAAGGGCTACGATGGTTAAGGTTAGTAGCTATAACATTAGTTTATCTTTTATATATAATTGATTGTGGACTATGAACCTCCAACTGGCTTTTATTTTGAAGTCAATGATGATTCTCCTGTAGTCCAGTTAACTCTTTAGAGGGAAAATGTTTGGATCTTGAACTTTTTCCAGACTGATGAATATCTGGAAGAGTTGATTACAGGAATTTACTCATTTCCTTTGTAAATTAACATTCCCTTTGCACCCTCGTGATCTGTACAAAATTCTTGAAATAATTTTAGTTTCTTGTAGAAATTGAAGTATGGGTCTCTTATTTAAGTTGACACTGTGTCAACTTAACTAGAAACTTTTGGCTAGTGTCTGAAATGGAGACAATTGTATTTTTGATACACAATGTTGCGTATTTTGCAACTTTAGTGTCATTCTTTTAAATGCTCAAGTTTGGTATTATATAAATGAAGTATTTGTACATTACATATCGTCGTTAATTTTCTAATAGAATGTGTACGGGGTCGTTAAATTTGAAACAGTTAATTGCATAAGCTCAAAAACAGTTTTGGTTTTGTTTACGAATCATGACTTCAGCGTTTTGTAGTAGCAGAACATAATATTATGCGAATCATTTTGGCTTAATATCATTTGAAGAGTAGGTTATTCTCATTAGTCTATTTTCCAATTTTATTGATGATAGAGGACCTTTGCAGGTTGTTTGGTAGGGGACATGTTACTATTCATAGAAGCTTGGGGTTCTTATGGGACGAAGTGAGTGAGGGAGCAAGTATTCTCATTAGGTTATGCATGAAACTTCACTTTAACGTGATGTACTCCATTTTATCAGTTTAGAATCACATTTCCTTTTAGACTGATATTTGTAAGTCAAAATGACACGACTTCTGTTAATCATTTTCTTTTGGGAGGGTTTCTTGCTTTTTGATTTATTTCTCTTTATTTCTATTTTTTATTTGCTCATAATAATGTAAATAAAAAATAAAAATTATGATAAAATTCAACATACTCTTAGTTGTCAAAAACATTAAGTTGCCAGAGGAAAAGTGACTTTGATTTTGGTTTATCTACTCTTCAGTTGATCTCATTCTGTGTTAATGCCTCTTTCCATTTTCTTTGCAGATGAACACCTTGTGCATGGTGTTTTTATGCACGCTCTGAAGAAGCTCGCTGGACTCATTCTGTTCACACGCTGGCCCTGGTAGCCTCTTGACTTACACTGTAACTGCTGTTATTTGCTCCTACATATGACTGATATTTGGCTACTTTACATGTTTAGTTCTAATTTGGTACATAATATATTGATTGTAATTTTCATATCTGATAATGGATCTAGCGTACACTTCTTGCCTAGCTGTTTGTTAATCAAGATTAATAGCTAAAGAGATTGGGCTGTTTCTTTTTGTTTTTGCAGTAGTTCCGTGTTCTATTACTCCATTTGGATATGTCTCCTAGGAGTTCCCTTTACTTGCAAACCTTGATATGATTCTTTTGTCTTAAGGGCGAACTTGATGGTATTTAGATCAAAGCACATTGAAACTTGATTGCAAAACTTATGTACCTATGTAGACAATTGCAATCGTTAGGTTTTTGTCATCTTACTATTAAGACAAATGAGTTAGCTTCTTTAGTCAGTCTTTGTGCGAATATACTACTTCCAGCCTAATCTATTGTTTGGTCTTATGTAGACGCTAAAAGTGATATTCCTATATGTATGAACTTAGTTTGTGGTAAGATTGAACGTGATGAGCTTTTCCTCAAGTATTGTTTATGATAAAGGATCTGAAATATTGAAAAAATTAAGAAGGCTTTTATAATATTGTCAATTAACATAAAGTCCCGATTTTATTAATTAGTCATTTGGTTGATTTATTAACTTTTTGTATATTATAATTTGAACTTCGATAAGGTAATTATGTTTTCATCAATTAATTTTCAATTTATCTTCTTTAGAGTTCGCCTAAATTTTATTAACAAAATTTGAGTAGTATGTTAATATATTATTAAACTCATACTTAAATTTATTCATAGTAATTTTCTTCAATATGAAGATGGTTGTCTTTTAGTTTATAAAAGTAATACTTATTCATTTATTTCAATTGATATATCACTTTGTATATATATTATGAGTCTTTAATTTTTTTAATAAATGCACTGTAATTTGAAGAACAAAATGTATTTGTATTATTTATCTAAAAACATCTCTTTCATTTGATTTCTACATAATTAAATTTTTTATAATATATCTTTTAATTATTAATTAATTAATCCGTGAATAGCATGGGCACACTCTAGTTTATATATCTGTCAAGGTTTATTTATACAAAATTTCTATTTTTTCACTGAACAATCCAACTTCAAACACTTTGCTGTTCTTTTCTTGCTGCTTATTGCAAAAGCTCTGGACATTTCAATATTCCTTAAATTTTATCGCTACTTCAAAGCACAAGTCTTTGTATCTCACACTGACCTGAATGACTCACAGTCTTGACTCTCGTCCAAGTCAACAACATATAAACTATTAATATCAGCAATTTTACATCTAAATTATTAATTAGGGTTAATTACACTTAGACCTCCTATGAAAATGTGAAACTAGATTGTTATATCTTATATGATCCCTAACATGCAAGTAGATTTGTTAGCAAAGTTTCTTTCCCTTAATGCACTTGTCTCTAATTCTCGTTATTGGAATAAATTTTTCTTTTGGTCATGTAGATTTCTGCAATTGCTAGTATCATAAAGCTTGTTATGAATTTTCAATAATTTGACCACTTGTTCTTGCTAGGTGGGGGAACTTATTGGCGGTAACAATAGAGAAGAGAATGATGAGGTTCAAGCAAAGGTACGAAAAACTTTGTTTGTATTGTTATCTTGAAATCTTGATATTCATTATTTGCACTATGATGCAGTACTTTTCTTTTCCTTTTTATATTTAGCAAGTTTGTTCTTTTGAAAAATGTTCTTGGATGGTTTTTCAATGGTTTTGCAATTGATTCACTACTGCGGGTGTTACTCATCCTTTTTGAATGGGATGTACTTTAGTGTAATCTCATTCAAGTAAACAATATGTATTGCTCTTTATCAAGTTTTGTGAGACGTGTTTGATTGTCGGAATGTCAATATGATTGTTTAGCATTTTGGGGTTAGACTGTTGGTTCAATTGAAATTACATGGAACTTCTCATATTCCAATTTTAATGTGAAGGACCCAATAAACCCTTTCAAATGTAAAGATTCTACCTTTTTAAGTTTTCATTGGTCTTCTGTTATACTATTAAACTACTTTCATTTTATTTTCTCTTTTCAGATACTATAAAACTACTTTTTTTCCTTTGAGTTTATCGAGTGGTGAGCGGTAATTTGACTAATAAATGTGGTTAGGAAGCATAAGATTGAGACATGAATGTGCACTTGCGTTATGTGATTGTTGCTCTGAGTAATGTGGAGTAGTTGAGGCCTAATTTCATGCATTTTGAATTGCTCGGAAAAAGAGTTGGAATGTCTTTACTTCCTCTAAGTCAGGAGTTCTTGTGAAATCATATTTGTTGTCAAAATGCCGCCTGATTGATCCTTATAAGCCTAACATAGGACATGCATCGTTTTGAAAAGTTCAAAGGCCCTTCCCTGAGGAAATTTCTGTTAGCATGAATTGAAAAAAAAAAGAATAAAAAATAGCAAGAAAAAGGAAAATTACATCTACTCCCCTGGTTTAGGTCACTTATAACTGGGTAACTTCATCACAAATGTTGTTATTCACGTAAAACGGTGACCAGAGCCATGAGTATGCAAAGCACTTTAGGTAAAACGTGTTTTGGTTGAGTAACCGGGTGCCTTCACCACAAGTGTTGTCATTTGCGTCAAAAGACCGAAATATGACGTTTTTTGGTTGAGTAACCGGGTGCCTTCACCACAAGTGTTGTCATTCGCGTCAAAAGACCGAAATACGGCCTAAAGAACTCAAGTCACGGGCAAAAACAAAGAAAAAAAGAGAGAAATAAAAGCCGTGACAAAACAAAAGGGGAAGAAAAAAGGAAAGAGAAATCATTAGTGGACAAAGAAAAGAAAGAACAACAAATGTCGTCCCAAGTTAGGCAGAAATAAGGAGATAAAGGGTATTGTGTTGAAGCGACGAATATGGTGACATTTAGAAACCTATGATTTTGTGGAAGCTTGATTGTTCTACTCTCTACTTGGCGAGACAAAGTGTTGTGATGTGATTGCCTCTTACCCTTATTACGATAAGTTACCAATTGCATAACGTATTGTTGTATTTGTGTTTTGAGATTATGTGCACATAGGCTACATTTGTTATTACGAATTATTGGCACAATGTTGAGAACATGTTTTTTTGCAGTGTCAGACTTTTGCTTGAGGACAAGCATTGTTTTAAGTTTGACAGAGTTTGATAAGATTCACTTTTACATATTTATAATAGAGAATAATGGTATTTCGTTTTGTGTGGGGGGCAATAACTTCACAAAAATTGCAACAGTCCTTTCATTCTATTTTTGGTTTATCTAAAAATTATCGCATTTCTTGATGGCTATCTGAAAATCCTGTGTGAAAGCCTTTTTTTGACATGCTTTGCCTTATCTGACTACTATTTTTGGTTGGGAGGTATAGATTCTAGCCTTGATATTATTTTACCAATAAAACTAACAATAATTATTCTAACATTGTTTAAATGCCATGTTATTATAGTTTTTTTTAATCTCCTGGATTATTCCTTTTAGATGGCCATATGAGTAGGGTGCAAGTTCAAGTTCAGTATATAGTAGTGGTGTTGCTTACATGGATCCTTCTCCCCCAAGAGTATAACTTAAAACTAAACAAATAAGAAATGTACCAGTTGTGCTTGAGTATAGGAGTTACAGAAGCCATGCATGCTGCATATAGACAAGTATATAAATTTTTCACACTACTCTTTCCTGGCCTATGAATGTGGTTCATCCAGGTATGTGAGGGTGGATTCATGATAGGTTTATCCAGGTATATGAGGTTGGGAATCATCATTTTTGTCTTCCATCTTTCTTTAAACTCTTCTAATATTGTTTCCATTTTGCTCGCTTTGGTGCTTCTTAGTAGTACGGAACAATCTTGAGGTGGGTGAGGTACTTGCGGTTGATGTCTCAAACTTCTATAACAAGGTAGATTGAATTATATTATCTTTCATCTCCTTCACACTTTACTTTTGCAGTGGTGGGTCTTCCTAGAACAAACTTCTATGGGAACTCTGGTTGGCATCTAAAATGATTTCTTTTTTAAGTTTTTGATTGTTATTTCTGATGATTTTAAGCAAAAGCCTCAATGTTTTGATTTATTTGATTTTTTCTAGAGCTTGATATTGCCTTCGGTGCAACATTTAAGAAATTGCTTCATGCTTGCAGATAAATGACCGATACGAATTTCCATTGGAACTTGATCTAGATGAGAACAATGGGAAGTATTTGTCGCCAGAAGCAGATAGGAGTGTACCAAACCTTTACAT